>WYDI02024150.1:0-137023 GCA_009867235.2 Psittacus erithacus
CTGAAAGTTAGAAACACAGTGCTGCACCAGCCACTAAGAAGGAGAAAAAATGACTGCTACTGCTGAACCCATGACACTTTCGAACTTGTATTGTTGGATAAAATGCTGCATGACACAAAGAAAACCCCATGCACTGTCACAGTTCTGCACCTCACCCTTTACAGAGCACTCCTATATGACTTTGCTATTACACAGCACAGCAATGGTAGAAAAACTTCATACCCTGTAAAATTTCAGTGCAAGGAAAGCCTCATGTTTCTCAAACATCACACTGCAAGGTTTGTGACTGGTGCCACTGCACTGTGGTAGCAAGATAGTGGGGAGAAAAGCAATAGGGACAACTAAAACATAGAATAGCTTTAAACATACAAATATTCTACATACAAACATTCTACATACAAACACTGCATAACATTGGATGGCCCATACCTGGAAGTGTTCTAGGCCAATCTGGATGGGCCTTTGAGCAGCCTGGTCTAGTGAAAGGTGTCCCTGCCCATGATAGGGAGGGTGGAACTAGATAATCTTTAAGGTCCATTCTAGCCTAAACCATTCTATGATTCTATAAAAATAACTATAGATGGAAATTTACAAGAGGAACTGTATTAACTTATACCAGCTTAACACAGTTTTAAATATCAAACACTAACCTGCTTGATGAAGTACCAGTACTTGATTAGTTTCTAAGGAAACCTGTGAGCCACCATAAGCATGCACAGAGGTTTCTCTCGAGCATTCTCTTCTGGCATAACCTAACCGGACACCAGAGGCTGGGGACACCGGCAGGGTTCTCTCCTCATCAATGCCCTCCCTTGCTGAAGCCTATAAGCTGCACCTCTAGTGCCCCAAAGGAGCAACTGCACCCTCGCTTTCCCACTGGCAGCCCAGTTCGCAGGTACCAACTACCTTTCCTGTCAACAAAGGTCTAGCATTAAGTTTTCCCTCAGCAGCTAACCAACGGCCAGCACCTCTTCTCCCCTCGTTTGCAGCCCTGTGAGACTCGCATCTCTCACATTTAAAGCACTGCCTGAAACTCAGGCTTTTTCCAGGTATTGCCCAGTACCCCAAAACACAGCAAAACCGCCGACAAAAGCAGGACGGCCGGGCACGGCGGTAGCCGTGAGCCCAGCGCTTGAGGGCCCCGCCCCGCAGCAGCCGCAGTCCCGCGGGCTGCCTGCCGCCAGGCCCGCTGTAGGAAGAAGTGGGGGCTGCCTCCGGCTCCGGAAAGAAAGGCCTCAAGTCATTTCCCCTCTAAAACAGCCCGGCTCACAAGCTCTGTGGGGTGGCGGTGCGACCCCCAGGCCCCACCCCGACATGACATGGCGGCCGGGGGAGGGCCCTCAGACGGGGACTCCGCAGGGAGCGGGTTCTGCTGTCTGGCGTGGCATGGCGCGACTTGTCGCTCGGACGGGCTGGTTAATGGGGGTGCGGGCGCTGGCGATTCTCTGCTGTCTGCTGCGGGTGGGCAGCGCCATTCTCCTGGAGCCTGCGGGCACCTGGCTGGGGGAGCAGGGCAGCGGTGCTCAGGGCCGCCCGCCGTGGGACAGAGGCGGCCGGGAGAAAGAAGTGGCGGCGGCGGCCCTCCGGGTAGGTGTCCGTGCCCGCACTTACACTGGCTGTCCGCGCCGCGGGCCTGCTGACTGCGGGCTCCGCTGGAGAGGGAGGGGTGCCGAGGTGCCACTTTAACCAGAGAGTGGGACGTGGAGGAAGGTGGCACGGCGGAGCGCTCAGCCCGGGGTACCGACGCCCGCTCCGGTGTCCTTTGCTGTTTCGTTTCTCTCGGCTTTCTCCAGACTGCGGGCGCTGGGATTCCGCCGCTTTTCTCCCCTTCCCCGGTTCTGGCAGCAGGTGTCAGCCTCGGACCGAAGAGGCGGCTGCCCGAATGTCTTTCGTACATCAAAAACGTTTTTCGGAGATTTAGGATTCCTGGTAATTTAAAGGTTAGGTTTTTAGGCCAATGATACTGTTCCTTTCTTTCATAAGGTCATAAAGCAAGAAAAGGTTAACTCTTATCTGAAGACATTTTACATATCTCTGAACCACAAGGTTTGTTTTGCTGTCAAAGGGCGTCAGATGGCTTTGCCAAAATTTGTTTTCAGCTTGTCTGTTTTGTCTGTCTTGTATCAAATTTTTATCCTCTGTGCACTTAAAAGGGCTTTTCTGCTATCTCTCTTGGAGTTGAAGTTAGTTTAATGGCTTTCATATTGGTTTGCTGGGAATCCACAATGAATATGAGGTGAACCTGAGGTGAAGAGCTGCCTTGTTATCTGAGTTCATGTTTACTGTTGCTAACCTGGTTTTTTCCTGCTCTTATGGTTTTATCACTACTGCTATCTTAATAATGCCCACAAGACATTTGTGGTTTTTTTTTTTTCCTTCAGGAAAGCACTAAAAGAATTAGCTTACTGAACTCATCATCAAAAGATAATATGACTGCTTTCTATGGAATAAACCAGTTTTCTCACCTGTTTCCTGAAGAGTTCAAAGGTATATATCCTGATTGCTGCTAATGCCTTTTCTGTTATTTTTCTTATTATTTCCCAGAACCTTGTATCTTTCATATTTACAGATTCTTCCAGTGCTGGTAGTCAGCTAGTTTACAATGTCTGATACCAAAATGTAAGTACTTCTGAAGGACACAGTGATCCTCTTCATGTTTCACTAGTTTTGCAAGGTTGAATTGCCCAGAGCCTGAATATGATTTAGTCTATAGATTGTCCCTTCTTTAAGGTCCCTTCTTCCCACTGGGGCTTAAAGCCTTGTTTGATTGCAGCAGTTTAAAAATTGGAACATACACAAGGTTCTTAAGTTCCTATTCCCTACCCTGAAACAAAATTGACTATAATCCAGACAATGCTTGGAAGTCCACGGCTGTACAGTGGTAGCTGTGACTTTCAGGAACAATGACACATTTGATTATTTTAAGGGGTTTTTTTACTAAGAAAATTTGTCTGATACATAACCTAATCTTCCCTTCTTGCTGTTCATGTCAGCTGCTATATGTTCTGTTCATCAGGGGATTTCACACCTTTTTTAATCTTTCATAATTAAGGAACTTTTTTCGCTTAAAAACTAGCAATCTGTATGTGTTTCAGTATCTTTACATTATTTTCCTCTTATTTTTCCCCTTGTACCTGGCTAAAATAAAGTAATATTTTCGCAGTAAGTGTTGTGAAAATTTTCAAACAAAACTTGGTTTATGGAATGATTATAGATCAGCTTCAGTAAATCTTCACACATTCTACCCACATTCCCTACATGGAATATTTCTGTTCTTTCCAGAACTAAAGAATTATTCACATTCATTCTGCAATTAAATGAGTATTTTAAAATCCATGAATTTTCTATGGATTTGAAATGAGTTGTAATCTCACAATTGTAGCTACAGATCAAAGTTACTTCTGTGCTTGTAGTAAAACATTGTTTGTGGTCGTTTGTTTTTTTTTTTTTTGTTAGTAAATTTATAGATGTTTGTATTCTGTGTTTAGCTATTTACTTAAGAAGCATACCTCACAAACTTCCCAGATACATAAAAGTGCCAAAGGGGAAGGAAAAGCCTTTGCCAAAGAAGTTTGACTGGAGGGACAAGAAAGTCATTGCAGAAGTGAGAAATCAGCAAACAGTAAGTCCTGGTGTTTTCTTTAACTCGTTCTCAAGCACTGCTCAGAGACAGCTCCAGCAGGTACGTGATAGAGCACAGTGAAGGGACCAGCACTGCCTCAAGACTCCCTGGAACACTGGCACAAGTATGGCTGATTGAACATATACAAAGTCATGTAGCATTTTATGCAAAGTGGGATTAGATTTAAAAGAGGTATAAAAGTTGTGCATTTTTTAAATTGTGCAATTATAAACTGTAAAATTTTTTTTTAATCTGTTTCATTAAATCTGCATGTCTTTTGCAACAAGTTTTTTGTATTTTTCTGAAGAGACTGAGGTAAGTTCAGCACCTGACCTTACTCCTCCATTTCACCTGGATATGGGGATAGATCCTCTGCTGTTGTTTTCTCTCATGAATGAATGCTATCAACTAGCCAATACCCGTATCTTTACCATTGAACACCTCAAGGGATGATAGGAAGATAACCAGATCCTACATGATTGCAGTTTATCCCAGTGTAGTTATGATCACTAGTGAGAAACAAACAAGTTCTTACATCCCCAGTGTCTTTTCTTTCTGTGCTTCACATGGTGTAACCTGACCTTGATTAGGAATAAATTCTGCTTTCTGTTTTAAATGCCACAGTTTAAAGAGCCTACAACTGTAGTTTAGATTCTGTTACTATCTAAGGAATTTTTCTGTTCTGTTTAATTTCAGTTTATTGATTCTTAAACTATAATCTAATATATTTCTAAAACATTCTTCAGACTGCAGAAGGTTGTAGACTGTCTCATTGAATGCATTCCTTTAAAAAAACACTAACCTTTTCTTTCTCTCCTGTTTCCCTTCTATTTATACCAGTGTGGAGGCTGCTGGGCTTTCAGCGTGGTGGGTGGTATAGAGTCTGCCTATGCAATTAAAGGAAATAACCTGGAAGAACTCAGCGTACAGCAGGTTATTGACTGTTCATACAATAATTACGGCTGCAGCGGCGGATCCACTGTTAGTGCTTTGAACTGGCTGAACCAGGTTTGAAACTCTTCATAAATCTCAAACCCTTTCTTAGCTTCCATATTAACATTCTTCTCAGTGAGAAAAAGTGATGGGGAAGGTGGAGCATACTCCACCGATTTTTTTTAATGTGTGTGTGTATATGTATGTATATATGCATATACATACATGTATGTATATATTCATGCATATATATTTAATCTGGAACCAAAAGAGACTTTGTTCAAGCAGAACGGAAACTAGATTGGAATTTTATGGTATATATTCATTTTTCTTCTTGCAGACAAAAGTAAAACTCGTGAGAGATTCAGAATACACTTTTAAAGCTCAGACAGGACTGTGCCATTATTTTGGTCACTCAGATTTTGGAGTTTCTATAGCAGGATTTGCTGCATATGACTTCAGGTAGCTACTATTGATTCTTCTTATTTGCTGTACTTTCCCTTCTGCATTCAGTAACTGTGGAATAAGCGAGAGCCAACAGTGCATTGACCAGCCAAAGGTTGTGAGGTCGATTGCATCAGTTCTGTAGCTGTGAAGTAGATAAGAATTAATACATAACATTTTTGAGAGTTAAGGCTTGTGCGGTGAATCCACTGAACTTTGCCATCACTAGGCTTGCTCAAATTATAAAGCTATGTCTGTGTCTTGAAATTAGGTCTTTTAAATTGGCTGTGTTTAAACTAGAACACTGAGTTAGTTTGTTTTTAATACATGGCAAGTCAATGTTACACTGCTTAAGTATCAGCAACAGTAAATCCTACCAATAGCAGTTAGAATTTGGTGAAAAAAGTTAGGAAATACCCAGTTACTTCAGTATTCATCCATTTGCACACCCACCTGCATCCTTCTCCAGTCCGTGAGTTTACAAACTGTGTTGTCAGCTGAATTTTGTAAAGACAACTGATAGCTTTTTAGGTTTCTGTATTAAGAAAGTTTGTTTCTAATCTTTATCAGTACAATACAGCTGCATATTGAATTTAAAGACAAGAAATTCAGTTTTGACTAGGAATTGAATTGCTGACACATATGAGCAAGTAAAATTTATTATAGCTTTTGCCAGTCTGTATTTGCCAAATTTAGTTATTGCACATATCACCCAGTGATAAAGATTTCCTGTTTCCGTACATTACATAAGTAAAACTGCATGGGAATGTCTGATAGTAGTAATGTTCTGTGTTTTGATGTGCTTGAGATACATATTTGAGTCTATTATTATGTATGATAGAAGAGGTACTTCTGTATGTTTGAAAAATTAATGGAAAATAATAATACAGATGAATGTTTTGTCCAGAGCTGGGTTTAATTGAGAAGAGTGATAGATGAAAGTTACATAGTGCCCACTGACTTGACCCAGGAACCTGCTGCTATTTAAAAGCATTATGTCCTTGGATCTGCACCTTTCCCATAGTCTGTGTGCCCTATATTTGTATTATTGTATTCTATGAAATACATAATTAATGATTTGTTATGCAGTGTGTAGAACTCACAGGAAACAGTTTAATTTTATGACTTTTAAATCATACTTAACAAGTAGATTACCACCTCCGAGATTGCTTTAGTGTGCTAGTGTAAGTAATTTGGCATTATCACTTCTTTCACAGCGATCAAGAAGAAGAAATGATGAGGATGCTTGTGAACTGGGGCCCTTTGGCAGTAACAGTAGATGCGGTTAGCTGGCAGGATTATCTTGGTGGGATCATACAATATCACTGCTCCAGTGGAAGAGCAAATCATGCTGTTCTTATCACTGGTTTTGACAGAACAGGTGTGTTGCCATCAACTGAACTTCAACGCTGTAGGTTTTGTGTTTTTTCTCTTATTTGCAACTTGCCTCTTGCAGGGTAAGTGATTAAAATCCAGAACTGGGTATTCTGTTGGCAGCTGTTTGGCTTGGTGTCACACCAGTTCTGGAAATGCAGCCTGATCCCAGGAGAAAAACTTCCTGTCTGTACTCCATTAGTTCTGTGGGTAGATTTCATGTCCTTGTAAAGTCAATAAAACAGTGGTATGCGTCTTTACACCAGCAGAGGATATAACCAGTCCGTTCAACACTGGCATATTAGCTGTGTCCTCTATATGAACCACATTAGATTTTACTGTACTGTATCATGAAACCATCAGAAACTATGAGATATTAAAATGGTAATTAACTCTGTAGAATGTTACAAGTTTTTTATGCTTCCCAAATCTCATGTTATCTCTTGTTTATGAAAATGTCTCTTCCAGGCAGTATTCCTTACTGGATTGTACAGAACTCTTGGGGGCCCACATGGGGAATAGACGGCTATGTTCGTGTTAAGATAGGCAGCAATGTCTGTGGTAAGTCTGACAAAAAATAATTAGTTGTAAAGGCCACATGCTGGGATATGTTTTTTCCATGTAAGTAAAGCAATATAATGGGATCCTCAGAGAGCAAATGCAAGTCATTGCTGCATTTTAGAAAAGGTTAGATGAATTCAGATGGAAAAATAAATGAAGCAGTTGCTAGTTCAACCAAGCCATCTACCTGAATGTTTGAAAAACACCATGGAAGGGTAATGCTATATGAGGCATAGAGAATAAAGTTCTATTGTACCTTGCATGTAGAGGTAATGTATACCTTACAATGAATACATTACAAGGCAAAGTATACAGCTCCGTGTCATTGTTCTAGGTTAATGCCATCAAGGTTTAGGTTGCTTATCAGCACCCAAATTGGGCCAATGCTGAATCCTTAGAAAGGATCTGAAGTTTTGACTGCGAAAGCTTAGGAAGGAGGAAAGTAGATCACAACTATAAACAGTGTCAGGCAAGGAAGAAATAAAAAGGTTGCAGCTGGTTTCCTGCCTTCGCTTGCCCCTCAGCAGTTCACTTGCTGTCCTGGTGCAGAGAGAGGGCATTATATGAATATGAATTCCGGTAACTTCTTTCTGGCAAGTCTCCACTTTCAGTATTTATTAAAAAATAATATTTTGTTTCATTTGTAGGTATAGCAGATACAGTTTCAGCAGTATTTGTTTGACACTTACTGGCCGAAGACCCCAAGTATCATTTGGACACACACTGTACATGAAGATTTACTTCAAAACAACATTTTCTAAACTAAGAAATCACTGTAAGGGCAACTCCTGCTTTTAAGCAGTACAGGAATGAGTTGGCTGGAGTTTTTAAAAATGTTTTTATTTGGAATGTGTTGTATGTCAAATCTCTCATGGAATAAGAAGACTTGGAATCATCTGCAGAGTATACAAAAAGAAGTTACAATGATGGACTGAAACTGTGAGTGTGATCTCTATCCAGGTGTTGACTACTACTCCATACAGGGAAAGAAGTGATGATGAATGATGAGGAATTTGGATCAAATAGTCAATACTATGACAAGGTATAATTGAAATGCTTTGAATATAAGAACTACCATGATCAGGTCTGCTTTTATTGTGCAGGGAAGAAAGGCAGTCAGAAGAATATATTCTGTTTGATACTTGGCTTTTCTAGCACCTCTGACAGACACATACGTTTTGTCTTCCTCCTTTTTGTGAAATCTTACTCTTTCTCTGAATTTGGAAGAATACAGGAGGGTAACAGATACTCAACCTTGTTACCTGAGCATCCAGTGTCTCTGAAGTGCTGCAGTCCTTCATCTTCAGACCTTTATTGGGTAAAACTTCAATGCTGTTTAGAGCAGGGAATGTGTTTTGGAAAGTGCCTAGAATATCAGTCTTTTGCACTCATTTGTTAGATGGATAGAAAAGTAATAAGTAAGTGTATTTAGACAAAGAGACATTTCTAGTGGTTTAACACCTATGTCCTGGCAGGTTGTATGTGTTTGCAAATCAGCCTTTCTGTGCTTCAGGAGCTGCATCAGTTCCATCCGTTTTTTTCTTCTCTACATCATGAGTTACAATGAAGCCAGCTGCAAAGTACAAATTAAAAAATTGGCTTCTTGTGGAAAAAATTCTGAGGGTGGGGTTTGTTAATACACCTTTAGAAAGTCAGTAATTACAGGATATTCCAAATAGAGTGGGGTTTAGATTTCCCTGCATTAATTAATTGAATTCATACATGGGACTTGCTGGCAATCAGAAAAGGAATGCCAGCTTTGTTGGTCATAACTAGATTTCACACCCAAATATGTAACTCTGAAATGCTCTGAATCTTTCATCTGGAATCTGTATATTTTATGAAGCACCACTGAAAAATACTGAAGCAATTCTGTAGTTTTCACCTTCAATTACTGTACCATGTTATTAGATTAGTGTATTTATAACCTTCTTATGATAAACACAATGAGCATTCATCATTTTCTGTTGTAAGTATTGCCATTTTAGTCATCTACTTCTAAGTGTTAATATTTTAACAGTTTACAAGCAACAAATAGTACACTTGCTTCCATAACTGGAAAACAATAGCCAAAGTTCCCAGTTGACATTGATAAGAGTAATGCTGTTATAGTAGTATCAGACACAGATTACTCCACTAGTGTTTGTGAGGTGTATAAGTACCTAAGGCACAGAGCAACTCGGCAGACGTTAGGCTAATGTGTATGTGTATTTCCATACATACACTGGAAGTGATTAAGAGGAGCCTCCATCCAACAAGAAGACTACACAGCTTTATTAATATCCTATTGCCAATTTGCCTTGATTTTATTATGTATCAATTTTATCCTTACTTCAGTGATATTTTGAGTAAAAACCACTTTAAATGGCTATCATACTGTTTTTTGAACTTTACTCTTGCTTTAGAAGGAGCATTAACAGAATGTGAGCTTTAATACTGCTTTTATTTATTTGAAGTGCAAAGTAAGTGTATCTGCTACTCTTAACAGTGTTTCTACATTCACTTGTAACAGGCAGGAACATGATTCTTGGTATATGTAAAACTTCAAGACACTTGGGTTTCTATGGATTCGGGAATTATTTTTTTAAGTCTAGCTTTTGAAACTTAACACAAAATTCCTTTTGAAATTCCACAAGAGCTCTAATACTTTTCTGAAGGTGATGAGACTAATCATTAATTTACTAGAAGTAAATTAATAACAGCCATTAGGCAAACAAATACAAAAGTATGTACAAAATAAGACATGATCATAGTAATTCTGTATAATTTGCTGTAGGTTTTAAAAACATACAGCTATAGGTTTTAAGAAGCCAATGAAGAATTGAGTTGGTCACTGAGTTGAATTGGAGTATCATTTTAGTATTAGTGTAGGTTAACTCAATATGGGTTATTTTTTGTATAAGACTTAAGATTCTTCCACAAGCCAATCATACTGTTCACATAGCTGTCACACATAAATACATATTTACACACACTCCATGACAGTAGCTGTTACATTTGAGGGACAGCACCACTGGAGGTGAAAGTCCTTAAGTTCTTTACAGCAACGAGTCCGGAGAGGCAGGCTAGTCAGAGTCATCACTGCTAAAATAGGAGCTGTCACAGTATTCTGCAGTATAAAGGAATTTATGAATACTTGGATTCATCTTTGGTATCCAGTGTCTCGGCACTAGAAATGTTGAAAGATTGAACAAATCCACAAACACCTTGTATCTGTCACTGAAAAAGATAATCGAAACAATTAATGCTGTGGTATTGGCAAGGAAGGTCATAGTATCAAAATTGTCAAGAATCATTCCATCTCTTTTATTTAATAAGATTTCTGCACTCCTCTTCCTCTTCAGTATTCCAGAGTAGAAATACAACCCTCACTGTTTATAGGGCAAATCAGATCAGACTTAAAAGGGAAACATGGTTGCTTTAGTCACATCCTTCTCCTGAAAATGGAGTGTGTAGGCTATAATCTCCAGACCTCCACTCTCATAGTAGATACAAAGTAGAATTTACCTAGAAAGAAGGTTAACCTGAAAGCAAGGAAGAGTGAGAAAGCTTGCTGAAAAAGATAGTGAACCTGTAATCTTCAAATTCAATGTAACTATCTGATTTCCATTCCACCCTCTGTTACAATGATTGCGATGGGAACCTTTGCCCACAGACAGACGTAGCAGTCACTGGCTACATACGGTTTCTCTTTGAAATCAAACCTCAAAGAAGATGCTCTCAGAAGATGTTCTAAAGATGCTTGTGCTTTTTGACATATTGCTGTTCAGAACTATCAGCTCATAGTTGCAGCTAAAAGGACTGAATGGTCTAATTTGTGTAAAAAAGTCGACCCATTCAGAGAGTTCTGTGCTCAGGCCCCAAACATCCCTTCTGCATTCCGTTTCTGCTTCAGCAAAAGGAATCATACTCTGATTGTTGCCTGCACAGCTTGGAAGTGTTAATTACTATCAGCTTTCAGAATATATTCAATCCTAAATTAAAGTACCTTACGTTGTACAATTAGGGGTCATGCTAAGAAAGGAAGTTATGCATCAATAGTTGCACATGAACTGAACAATGAAAGGTTAATTATTGCTGCTGTTACAGTAATGCCTAGATCCCTTGACTGAGAATTATACATAGCACTTTGCATGTGCAAAAAGGTGTTCTTTTTGCCCCAAAAGGCTTGAAATTTGTACATGTCAACCTGAAAAACAAGGTTACAACCACCAGGAGGAAATGTTAGAATCCCAGAAGAAAAACAACAGCTCCCCATCCTCTAGTGAGCTGCCTGAAATCTGTCTCCTGGCATTAGAGTATGTCGGAACTGCATTTTTGCAGGTGATAGGAGAAATACGTTATTCTTACCTCACTGTTGAACGCAAATACTGGTAGCCTGATGAGCCACCAGTGCCAGCCTTGCTGCCAATCATTCTGTGCACCATGCAGACATGGTTATCTAAGTAACATAAAAGAAAGTCAGGCTGTATGTTAACTGTTAAGATACAACCAAAGGGTGACATCAAGGTGCATCACTGAAATATTAAAGATTCTACAGAGATCTTTACATAGATAAAAAACTACTAGGTATTCAGCAATGCAGGAGTTAATTCTTCCACTCTTCAGTCAGCTAATATAAAATTATTGTTAATATAGAAAGAATACACTAATTATTATACATTACTATGCTCTGTTAATACAGAATTAATTCATTTCTGGATGTCTAGATAGAGAAGGAGCAGAAAGAATGTTTGCATGTGAGGTCTTCATGAGTTTGGATAAGGCTTTGAGCAACCTGATCTAGTGAAAGGTGTCCCTGATCATGGTAGGGAGATTGGAACTAGATGACCTTTAACATCTCTTTCAACCCAAACTATTCTATGATTCTATGATGAAATTACGTGGTCACATTTCGGGAGACATTACTAAATATATACCTGCCACTTAAATAGAATTGTTCATTTATAGCAGGTCATAGAAGTGACAGCTGTACCTATGTATCTAATGATCACAGAAGAAGCTGTTTATCTTTCCTCTTGGATGAAGTATAAAAAAAAAATGCAGTCATTCTTAAAGGATTAACTCAGCTCAGTTCTAAAACTCTGGACATAACTTGTCTAAAAGAGGGTAAACCAGAACAATTTACTTTCACCTAAAAGGGAGAGCATCACAGTCAGACAGTGGAACTTACATCTCCATTTGGTCATAAGCACATCAATATCCATAAGGGAAGTAAGAAGCTGAAAGGGAACCTGAAAACGAGGCTCCTCCCTTGGAAAATGAAAAAGAAGACAACAGGACCTCTTATGATATGCTGTATTTTTCAAAGTAGCACTTCATCAGTGTATAATAATGACATAACATATAAATTTTTCCTAAATTGGTATTGAAATGTCACTAGATATTCTAAGAAATGCTTTGCTACAGAAGTCTGAATCTGATTTTTCCCTCATACTTGGAAAATTACTAACTCTTCCTAGGACACTTTGTAGAATGGTCTGAACAAGGCATTTGCCAGTTACACTCTAAGAAGCAGCAGCTGGACAGGCATGAACCAGCTGCCCAAAGAGGCCAACCTACATCCTTGAAAAGATACTCAAAACTCAGCTGGACTCAGCCCTGAGCAGCCTGACCTGACCTTCAAGCTGGGTTTTGTGGAGGGTTATACAAGCTTATTTTCCAAGGCCTTTTCCAACCTAAATAAATCTGTGCTGCTGTCCTTAACCTTCACTTTCCCTCCTGACAGTAAGTATTAACAATATATCTTCTAACTTTACCTGTAGAAGTAGATCATTAGGGCACCCTGCAGTGCTTTGTAAGACAGTCGTCTTTCTCCTGCAAAATACAAGTGTCCTTAGTCTGTTACTCATTCTTCTGCAAATGTAATGCTGTTACGTATTTATATAGATCATGTATAAAAAAAACCTGAAAGTGCACATTAATGACATCTACCTTTACTAAGCAGGTGTTCGTGGCGTTTTTCATCAAATAACGAAAGTAATATGTCTTTCTGTTTTTGGAATTCAGATAATTCATCATCTTTTTCTTCTGATTCTGGTTTGGCCTTTGATATTTAAAACAAAAACTGGTTTTAGAATTCAATAGGGAAAATTAAGCACTTAAATGACCCATAATGTAACTGCTATTTTCATCATAAATACTCTTTAAGTTCACATCAAAAAAAGTAAGAGTTGTATTTTCAAACAAGATAGATGAATCGCTGAGTCACTGTCCTTTAAGAAACACAATTACCACAAAATGTACTATTGAATATCTATCAGCACAATTCAGATGAATGAATGTTCAAACAAACTGGCAGCTTATCACTTTTATTTGGGTCTAGAGGCGTTAAAACCACTTAATCTTCAAGGCAAAAAGAAGATAACCTTGAACAGCTATGAGTAAGAAAATTGTAAAGAGGTATAGATAACAGAAATTCATAGAAAACTGATTAATTCTTATGCTTTCTTTTTTTTGCCATTAAAAATGTACTTAAAGCTACAGGTCTTACAGTATTTTGGGGATTTTCTTTTGCTAATTTGCTAGTGTAATTCAAACAGTCACATAGCAGCAAATTGCCACATACTGTTAAACAGAAATGGACTGTTTGTAGTGACACTCCATACTCACAACTCAGGGCCTCAAACATCATGTTTACCGTCAACTGTAGACGCAAGTACTAACTAAAGTGAAGTTGTAGTTTCAGTAAAATCAATTTCAGTCCTTCTATTGATAGTATCCTTTTCCTTTTGCAATCAAAATCATATATGTATCACATACTTTAAACTGTCTTAGATGTCAAATGACAAACTTATTCAGATTTCCTGGGAAAAAAAAAATAATGCAATTTTTTTGCATTTCTTGCAGATTAAGTGAAAAAAATGAGCACAAAGTCAAGGTTATGTCAGGATGTCATTTTGCCCACTGTTTTTCTTACAGCTAGATCAAGACTATCCTACATACCTGTAACAAGGCAAATTCTTCCTCTAGACCTTTTAAAACATTCACTTCAAATTGTCCCCAGAAATCAAATCCTTCAGCATCGAGTCCCGGAGTTCTTTCCAGCCATGCCTTTAATAATAACAACAACAACAATAATAACAATATGCTCAAACATTAATAATGCAACTACATTACCTTACAATCACAAGTTGCAGCAGCATAAATCATACTGCTGCAGTTGTTCTGGTTTAATATCCCGTTGAGGTGCTTATTGCTTCAGTTAGCATATCCATGTAGATGACTTATACCTACATAATGGTGCCATGCAAACACACTGATGGGTTCCAGGTGAAGTGACTAATGTTAGAAGACAAAAGCTGTCTCACTATTTTTAAAACCAGCTCCCTTGTAGATACAAGATAACAACCTTATTCCCCATATATAGGGTAATTGTAAAAATGTATCTCAGAAGAAAGGTGTAGAACTACCTATACAACCAGTTCTTATCATGTTAGACAAGCTGAATATTGATCAAGCAGTCTTGTTATTAACTTCCACCATAATATGTGATGATATAAGACAGAATTTAATTGGCAGGTAACAAAGATTTCTCTTTGATTTTCTTTTAATAATGGGAATGAAATTCAGAGGGGAAAAATTAGGAATCTTTAAGGTCAAACTCTCTTTAGAGATCACTCTTCATCTCAAAGATGAAAGAACATGAAGTCTTGACAAATGAAAAGAAAGAGAAATTTCTTATATATTCTGCATTAGGTGCCATCAGTCAAATGGCTAGGGCTAATAAGATTGGACGCTTTTATTGAGATTTATATTGCATTATTCTTTATAAAGTTATGTAAGGTTGTGTATGAAAATAAGGAGAGAAATTACTGAATCACTGATAGCTCTGAGACAATGTCATTAAAACAAGGCAAGTGATAATGAAACATTTGTTAAATGTCTCCTCTCATTTCCATTCTGAGTTTTTATTTTTCCTTTTCTCATTCTAACCTCTCTAATAGAGATTCCTAATAATGGAGATATTTTTAAAGCCTTTTTCTAAAAAGGGTTTATGGTGTGAATGAAACAGTACATTTATATTCTCAGCTCATACTTCCACAGTGCAATTTACTAGTTTAAGAATCAGACTTTTCAGACAAGAGGAAATGCTGTGAAAAATCAGTTGGTTTACTAACGACTAACTCTCTTTCATATAAAATTTGGCAAGAATACAAAAAACTGACTGAGAAATTGCCAGCATGCTTGCTTCTCTCAAGAAAGAAGAATTTGTCACTGGCACCAATGAAGGACATTCTTGGGAGATGGGGGTAAAAAAAAAAGGAAGGTCTAGGACAGACGTTGTTACCTCCACAAGTTGCAGTAGTGTTGGTTCTTGCTCTGATTGAAGCAGTAGTTCATAATCCTGTCCTTTGAAGTTATCACGATAATGCCTTCTGTTATAGGGGACTCTAAGACTTTGGGGAACACCAATTTTGTTCTCTAGCAAGCGGAACTGCAGGCTCTGAAAACCTGAGGCTGGGCTTAGGTAGTATCTTGGGGAACAAAAGAAAAGAAGATACAAAAAGACCGGATATTATTTGAAAATGATGGGGTTCTCTGGTTCTCAACAAAACAAAAAAAATCATACTTCACATTTGAAGAATATTGAATAGATATCTGAGCATTTTTATATGATTTCAATTAAGGGAAAACCAACCTATTTTATAATGCAACTACAATGCATGTATAACATATTCTAATTTTATATATATATATAGTTTATGCATACACAGATATATAGACACACTTATGTTCCTACTGTGTTTTAAATTGGCAGCTTTCTATGTGTGATGTACAGGAGAAAACATTAGTGAACATAATTTCTTTTCCAGTCAGAATAAGTAACTTCACCTCAAATGACTACTACAGAAATTTTCACATCACTAAAGTGCCAGTGACTGCATTTTAAATAGGTATGTTATACAAAATAATTGCTGTGTACAGAGTAGAACATTTACTGCATTTTGTTTCATTAACAGTATTCTTTCAGAGTTAAACTGTGTAGCCATGCTAAAATAACAATTAATAAAAGTAATCCGAAATCCCACAGTGCTAGATTGTAACGTACTTTGCATTGGAAGTACAAGATCTGGCAGAAACAGATCACTGATTTGATCTTATGTTTGCTTATCAAATGACAGTATGTGGTTGAAAAGCAGCAGCAAGAATGCATCAAAACAGACAATTAGCCCATGGATTATCCTGCTGTAGTGTGCTGGATGATGTAGCCGATTTACACTTCCAAGAAAAGCAAAACTGTAGTTTTATGTGCTTTTTAGGTAAGGAGCATTAAAAATTTACCATGAGCTCTAAGGATGGAAATTATCAGTTCACAGATTACTATGGAGTAACACTAAGTATTTACCTGAAATCAAAGAAGTCCAATGCAGTCATAGTTTCCAAAACTGAGAACTGTTCCACAAGTAATTTCAGAATCATTGAAATTCTATTTATTCTAGTAATAACCTTCAGCATGTTCCTCTCATCTCTTACCTGTAGAAAACATAAATATCATAATCAGACAGAGTGGTATTCTCTTTATATCCTACCTATTTATTTCAGGTCTTTTCACTGTTGTACAGCACTATAGTTCCCAAGTCTTTTCTGTGTGAAATCCATAGCAGCAGGATCTCATCTTGAATAGAGAGCCCTGTTTTTAACTGAAACCTGAAACTATAATTTTCTAAGATTGAAATGTTTTTCTCAGACTGATGTTACAACTATGCCAAACATACAGTTTTTTTTTTTCTTTCTACCTTTTTGACTGAGATAGAAGTTGCCACAAGAAATTAAACTGTAGACTAAAATAATTTATATCATGATCATTTCTAATTACTAAAATCCAGTTTTTATGGTACATGATATAATATAACTATTATAATCACTTCTACAATCATTTCTATTATTGTGAAGGAACAAATCATAAGGCAGATGTGGAAAGTACTTAAAAGTTGAGAAGCAGAATAATCTCAGAGGTACATCAGGAGAGCACATCTAAAAAGATATTCATTAAAGACATGCATTAGCAAGCAGAGGAAAACAGAGATGACTGCATCTGGTGGGAAATATACAATACTAAATGGAAAACACAGAAGCTTTCTTCTGGCTAGATTGAACCCTTTGCCTGAAGGGGAGTCTGCTAAAATTACTATTAGTTTCAATGGGATTAAACTTCTCTTTATGCCCTGGGCATGCAACCAGAAAATATCAAGCTACAAAACTGAAAGATAAGCATTTCCTTAATCGCCTGGCTGCATACTTAACCTTAGCATTGACATTTCAAATTCTGATTGTAAACAAAGTTCTGTTTTTAAAACAAATAAATAATGAAAAATTATTCTGCTTAAGAACTGGGTTTTATCAGTTGTAATTTGATACAACATTCAACTAAAAAGCCAACAAAATTATGAACATGGAGGACAACAGAGAATATTTTCATTGAACATTATGATAAAAATGCTCCTTCTTTCAGTCATGTCTAGTTTCAAATTTTCTTCGTATATACATGCTTATGACGTTATTTAAGGTATTTCTGAAATTACATGCAGTCAGCCTTTTTATGTGGATGCAGTATCAGGCAGGACTTTTCCTTTGTTATCTATTATTATGAGGTGCGTGTAGCTTTGAAAATATGTTTAGAAATATGTTTAGAAGTGTTCAAAATCTTCCTGTTATATTTGTAATTTTCAGAAATTCTCAAAATTGTACGCTGCAATTTTTATTATTGCTTTTCTGATAGAATTAAAATATACAACTCCCAACAAGAGTTCTCCTTTTCTATAGCAGATATTGGATGTAAGGATATAGTGCATAGACATCAAAAAACTGAACAAAGGCAGAAATGACTTTTCAGCATAAAAGTACCTGGGAGCCCTCTGGTTTTCAGTTTGCCTCTGAGCATGCCTTTTCTGCAGTAGAATATTCTCAAGTTGTTTCTGCTGTTATTCAGTACTAGTAGGAGAGTATAAGAGCATTCTGGCCAATGAAACTGGTCTTGAAGAGTGATCTGCACAAAAGGCAGACTCCAGTAGGAAATTTGCTGATCAAACACCAGTTCTATCAGGATCTAAGAGCCACTCTGCCAAATTTCATTAGGGTGTTTGTGATGCTGTTTTTAAGAAGAGCACGTTGTTTTAGTAAACCCAAATCTGTCAGACTGAAAGGCAGGAGGCAAGAGAAAGAAAGGGCTGCATTTTCCCAAAATTAATATTTGCCTTTAACTTACATGGCCATTTTGAAAGATAACCCGTACGGAGTCCATTTCCCACAGAATCTGCTTAAACCAAAGTTCATAAGCTGCAAAAAGAAAGGCATTGTTAGCATTAACTTCAACATTATTTTGCTTTTTCCTCACAGCACCTTAACATTTTAATTTGAAATGAATAGCCCACATTTCCACTGCTGGTGTACAAAAAGATGCTGATACATAAATGCATTATCTGTTACAGTATGCTGTCCTTTACCTAAACTATTACAGGAAACAATCTAGCATTGAAAACATTGACAGAATTTCTGAAATGTCTTTTATACTTTAGATATTTGATGTATAGGATGCTTATTACAAAAGGAGGAAAGAGAAAATCTAGATCTGATCCAATAAAAGTTAACTCCAGAGCTGCTTACAATCTTTATGTTGTCTACATATTTTCTCTTAATAACAGGAAAATAGCATTAGGTGAGTGCCTGCAAAACACATGGATATTGACAGTTAGGAAGCACCTAACCAGTGTGTTGGCTTCACAGAGACTCTAGATGGTTAGAACTGGATTGAAGTTTCAGAGAAGGCACAAGCCAGCACACAAATTTGCCTACAATAAACTCCACAGAAGCCTATTACTCAGATGGTGAATGAATTTTGCTCCCTTAATTTCTCTAGAAACAGAACCATCCAAATCGTGGTTTACCCAAAGATTATACTTATGGCTTCAGAAGCATAGAGTTGATTACAGCCTTACATATTATACAGGGACATAGACAAATATAAATACACAGCAATTGTATTGATTGTGTCTCAAATGAAAACAAACCATGTATTCCATGTTTCTGCACTGAACAACTCCCTGTGGCAAAAATCCTGGTCAACCACCAGCAATGAAATCCTTCCAACCACTTACCTTGATGCGTTACAATGAAAAGATGCTCATCATGGATTTGCTTTCCTTTCTTCTCACTCTGAAGTTCTTGAGCATTCAATATTTTGTTCAGCTTGAAAATAAAGAAAGGCTTCTCTGTAAAGCTTTCAATGCTGCTATTAGCAATGGTAATTCTACTGTGTAGAGCTAATATTTAAGGATATCAAATATAATCGGACTCATAGAATCATATAGTTCAGGTTGGAAAGGACCTTAAGACCATCTAGTTCCAGTTCCCCTGCCATAGGCAGGGATGCCTCACACTAGACCACGTCACCCAAGGGGCTCTGTCCAGCCTGGCCTTGAACACTGCCAGGGATGGAGCATTCACAACTTCCTTGGGCAACCCATTCCAGTGCCTCACCACCCTTACAGTAAAGAACTTATTCCTTATATCTAACCTGAACTTCCCCTAAGTTTGAATCCATTAGCCCTATCACTACAATCTCTGATGGAGAGTCCCTCTCCAGCATCCTTGTAGGCCCCCTTCAGATACTGTAAGACTGCTACGAGGTATGAGAAGTTAAACTAACTGGTTTCAGATTGCACTTTTACTTTTTAAAAAACTCTTGCCTAAAACAGAACATTTAGATACACCAAGTAATAAAGTCTGGAAAATCATTTTAAGGATATTTTTAATTATGAAAAAAGATTAAAAAAAATCCATCTTATTTGCCAAACCTTACCATCTATGCTGTCATGTTCCATGAAAACAGAGTTCCTATACTAAAATTCTGTGTAATCATGCAGTAATCTGTGCAAGAGCTCCAATTTGAGGCTCTACTAGTTGTTTCATTTCTGGCATTACTAATTTTTTTTACTGAGTCAAGTTTACAATCTAATCATAGTTGTTTTAAAAGAAATCTTTGTAAGATTCCATAGCATATGTCAACAAGTCAATCTTCTGTTCACAAGCCCAGAGTAATTCCACTTAGTTCACGCTGTCACCAAAAAAAACACACTCCATATTCTTTTATTACTTATAGCATTTCATTTTTACTTATTTCCTAATTAGTTCTAGTTGTGGCATTTCTTTGTTTGGTTGGGCTTCGGATTTTTTTGGGGTTGTGTCCCTCAGTCATCATCCTACCCCCTTGATTTCTGTAAGGTATTTTTCCAGCCAAATGTTCTGGGCTTTCATACAGTAATTTGGGGAAGTTGCACACAGCCTGTTGACATGGAGAAATTGCCAACTGGTGGTTGTCAGACCAAAGAAAGACTTTTGTGGTCACCACTTCACAGTTTAGGCTTACCAGGGTAAGTAATTCCCTATACCACTCCCTTCACCCCCTCAAAAAAAAAAATCCAACTTCCCTGCAGTTTGAGAAGCCAACCCCAGTCCACTGGCCCCATCCCAGTTGAGAAAGGCACCTGTGCCCATGACTGCACATAGAGACAGGCAGATGAAAGGCACTTGTAGACCTATCATAGTGTCTGACTGGCGGGGAGAAGCATCAGTCACACATCCTGGCTCAAGTCTTAAAAGCGACCAGGGCAGTAAACATGAATCCTTAAACTTACTTGTAGGTATTCTCCATAGACAAGTCCACCTTTGCCGGCTTTATTTATTCCTTCTTGCGATTTGTCACCTTTTTCATCTTCCAAAGACAGCTTGTTTAAATTAAATCTAAGAAGAAAATTAAGTAAATATGTAAACTATTTAATTAAAGAACCATGGATATACCTGCCTTTTCACTAACAGATGTATCTACAATTCAAATGATGCTTTGTTTTGAGAAACTGAACCACTAAAGCAGGCAAAAACCAGTACACCTGAAATACCTCTTGTCACACTAACAGCTGGTAGCATTACATCTACTTCATCAAATAACAAGTGCACTGACAACCTTGTGCAACCTATTTTCCTTTAGCAATAGCTACAGTTGTCTATTTGTTGACAGTCATTAATTCCTCTCCAAGTTTTCATATTTTACATCAACATTGTATTGTTTGAACTGATGTTATGAAGCAAAACACAGGGATGAGGAACTCACAGGTAACTGTTCCCTGCGAAGGGGCACGCACTCATGATTCCAGGATCCAAACTCGCTGAGCTGCACAACAGTGAATGTACTCCGTTAGTGCTCCCAAATCACTGCAGCTGCCTTATATGTAACCTTACCTCTCTGCCTAAGCCAACCTCCAAACTGTCCTCCTCAGCCCATCCCCGCTATTCAGTAATTCCAGAAATCACAACACAAAGGTCAGTGAGTTCACATGTTGTTGGCTTTCCAGGTTTGGTTTGGATTTTTTTCAACCAGTCAAACCGGGAATGCATGGTATACTCGCTTTGTCCTGTGGCACATGCTTTACGTGCTTTTTACTGCACATTTTCCACCAGTTGCTTCTTTGAAGATTAAGGCTGGTGTTTGGGGTAAGTCAATGAGAGGTGCGTATGTGAGAAAAAGGCAACATTTAATAAAAGCAGGCATTGTTAAAGTAAGTTTTTAATTGCAGACCCTTGTATCAAGATATCATGGTACTTTAAAGTTTAAAAAGTGAAACGTGGAAAAGAAAAGGGAAGGGGAAGTAGAATGTTAGACTGAATAATGATTTTACAAGGGTATATAGGGACAAGATAAGCTGTAATGGCTTTAAACTGACAAAGGGAAGATTTAGGTTGGACATTGGGAAGAAATTCTTCCCTATGAGGGTGGTGAGACATTGGTTGCCCAGAGAAGCTCTGGATGCCCCATCCCTGGCAGTGTTCAGTGCCAGGCTGGATAGTGCTTTGAGTAACCTGGTCTAGTGCAAGGCATCCCTGAACATGGCAGGGGGGTTGGAACTGGATGATCTTCAGGTCCTTTCTAACCCAAACCATTCTGTGATTCTGTAAGGGATTTCAAGTGATACATATACTTTCAAAAAATGCACACAGATTAAGTAAAAGCACTAAAAATAATCATGTACATCTCATGCTGGTTTTCCAGTTGTTTAACTCATGGCAATTTCTTGATTTCATTTCCTCATGCAAAAGTTTCACTTATTGACAAGTATTACTCAATTCTGTTTATTCATCAGCTTAACACACAATGAGGTAACATGTAACTGGTGTGCACTTCTTTCCTGCCTGCCAGCCTTCTCTGAAAAAAGCTAACATTCAGTTTTACTACAAACAAAGCTGCAGGGCCCCCATGACCCGAGACCATTTGCTCTCTGCAAGACTTATTCTGCTTAGTGATGTCTGTGGCAGTTTCA
Source organism: Psittacus erithacus (assembly GCA_009867235.2). Classification (NCBI taxonomy): domain Eukaryota; kingdom Metazoa; phylum Chordata; class Aves; order Psittaciformes; family Psittacidae; genus Psittacus; species Psittacus erithacus. The sequence continues at coordinate 22,249 of WYDI02024150.1, forward strand.
GTAGTTCTAGTCACTTCAGAGTAGCTGGCTCATTAAAAGTCATACGCAGTATGCGGGTGATGGAATGTGTACCCTCCTCAGCCAGATGCCGTACGTCAGGGTGCACAAATATTAGCTTAAAACTAAGCTGTGCCACAAGTAGGACTCCACTGAGGCAACTCATCAGGCAAGGTCAAGGTGATCTTCCTTCATGATATAAAACTTGCCAGAGGAAAACAATCCTCTCACCATACACATCTACACATCTGCTCAGGTTTGCAGGCGAGTAGAGATGAAAATGAAGACCATGCACTGGCACATACATCAGAAATAAATGTTGAAAACTGTGCTTTTCACCATCCCATTTGCACTCAAGAAGCTTGATGTACATGCTGGTACCTCTCACATGTACAGACATCAAAGACATGGACAAGTAATGTTTATCTTGTTGTTTCTATACACCTTCACCTGAAACATCCAATCTGAGCCTCCACAGTGAAATCAGAATTTCTGTTACCTTTTCTCATGGCACAAGAAAAGAGTGTGAACCTAGTAAAAATAAGGGTAGTTGAAAAACATCGAAATCTTAACCTCACCAAAGAAGTTATCATCCATTTTCTTGTGGAGTTTTAGTTTCTTCTGTGGGACACAGAGAATAATAACCTTTCGGTGCAATGGTCTCTGATATGCAACCTTTACATTGTCTGCCCAACAGGCAAAGGACTTTGAAGTATCAGAGCCCTTTTGAACTCTGTGCTTAACAAAACATTAACTCCCTATTTGGGAAGTAATACTACCCTCAATTGGCTCAGGGTTACCAAATTCCCTCAAAAATCTAGCTAAGGATACTGTCTGAGCCAAGCACTATACTCCTCCCTCTGATTCAGCAGCAGACGAGCTTCAGTCAATCAAATCAGCCAGACTACAACAATTTAGAAAGTTATTTCCAGTATTTTCATGTTCAAACTCTGATTAGGCGTGTGATAGCTGATTGGTCACAAAGCACCTCCATCCTAAAAAAACACCTCCATCCTGAAAACCGCCAGCCTAGTAACTCTTGTGAAACTTGACAATCCAAACCCATCTGCATCTACATTCACATCTCATCACTCTTGCTCGATGACCATGTTCACTTTCTCCAGTTTAACCCTTTTGAGCTGGTGCAGTGAGAAAGCCTTGCTATCCCCAGGATCCTGCTGCAAAGAAAACATTCCCAAGTGTGTCTCAAATGTTGGGAGTGGCTTCATGTTAATTTATTGAATAAAAGCCTTACCTATCCCCTGCCTCACCTCAAAAACAAGCAAACCAAATGAGATCACCGGATTCATGTCTTATAGAGAGAAGCAAAACCAAGTATGGGACTTAAGGCTTGTAACTCCTACCTGCATCATATATCTAGCCAAAGCAAACTCTGCTGACTATTTCCTGAACAGCTGGGTGATATTATGGATAATATCGTCCTTGAGACCATCCAGGAAAATTTAATCTCACACTAGCTGAGTTCCACTCTCTAACTATTCCCCAGCTACAACAGATCTCAAACTATCCAAGATCAGTGGAAGAAAAGGTCTTAGTGAGGACTTGAAAACCCCTGAAAGAAAACCACAAACAATACAGAACTATCATTCATTCATCTCACTGGCAGGCTTCACCTGATCTCAGTAAGGCTTCACAAATCTCTAATGAACTTGGTACTAAAAAAAAACCCAAACGTTTAAAAAGTGACTTGAACTACAAAATCATGACACTGTCTGTTAGCAGTGTAGATAACAGTGCAGATTAAAAGAGCCTTTAGGTTTGGGTCAGCTCAGAGCCTTAAACGCTGGCATGGCTGCGACACCCTTAGAAATAAATCTGCTTCTGCCATGCTCCTCAAATTTGGGACTCAGTGTAGGGACCTGATTTTTGAGAGAAGCCTTTATGCCCTGACAGAGATTTCACAGCTGCTTTGCCATCCCTTTATACTAGCATTACCATAAATGAGTCGATGAAAAAAGCTCTTCCGTGTGAATACATCTGAAAGCAAAACACAACCTTCATTTTAATTGACAGTATTACTTTTCTTTTTCAGAATGCACCATCACTTCCCTTCCTCATGCTGAACACTCAGAATCACATAAAGGCAGATGTGATTCTGGCTGTTCAGCATGAACACATACCCAGCTTGCTGTTTGTGCTGTGAATGGTTGAGCAAAGCCATGAAGACCAGGGGTGTGTGTATGTGGCCTTGAGCTTTTATTTAGTTATTTGTTTATTTACTTTTAAAGCATGAAAATCAGACAGAAAGACTTCTGCTGATCCCAGAAACCTATCAAGAGAATTCTAACCTTCAGCAGCCAGTGAGAATGCTCTGTTTCATGACTGGGCTGAATACAAGACAAATAAACACAGCAGAAAAAAAACCCATGGCTTCCCAGAACTGCACTTTGTGGCCTCAAATGAACTGTCATGGCCTTCATAACCAGCATAAGAATTGTTAAGCATGCTTCTTAATCAATCCTCCTCCCCCTTCTGTTTACCTCCCCATTACCAGGTGGACATGGGGTGGCTTAGCTAGCTTTGCTCATCTTAGCTGCAACAGGGTTGCAGTGCGGAGACAAACTGAACTTACACAGAAAGAAGTGATTCATCCATACATGCAAAAATGGAGCCCCCTTCTAGCCCAGCCAAGGCAAGGTTTGATGAAAGGTGAAGGTGGCCAGTAGCGTATTTTGTAGATACAGGTGGCATCAAGAGTCTGCACGTTCTTATTGTGTGGGGCTTTATGTCTAAAATATTAGTCTGATGAGGACGGGTAAGTAAGAATGACCCTCTATGTATTGTCATGAATCAAACAAGTGTTGGATTAGAAGTGATTAAATTAGAAGTGACTTGTTCACCCAAGCCAGCTTTCAAGTTATCCCATATGAAATCACTTATGGAGGAAAAAAAAAATAAAACAAGGGGCTCACAGATGGTTTGGATGGTGCCACCAATTCTTCTGCTCAAAATCTCCCTCTGATTACAAAATCATCACAGATCAATGTGTTTTACCAGTGTTCATTAATTTGAACAAATTGCTTGGAGACCTTCTGGCTACAAATAAGTGATGCTTGGAGTTTCCCAACGCTTGTCCCAGAAGTACAGACCAGGAGTTATCAAGCACAGGTGGCTTCTACCTACAAAACAGTGGCTTCAGTGAGTTAGATAAAAGATCCTAGTAGGTCATGCCATGCTGAGGAGTTTTTCTACTAGAAAATAGCAGATTTCTTAGAAGTGGTATTAGAACAAAACAAACAATAAAACATTTAAAAGCAAACAAACAAACAAACAAAAAACCAAACAAACTCAAACCTAAAAAGCAAACTTACAATGAGATAATTTCCCCAGTATATCCACCTAACTTTCAAATATTGGTAGGCCAGGACTTCCTAAGATACCCAGGTCCTTGCACTTAATAACCCTTCTGTGAATCCACAGCCTGCAGCAATGACTTCCATAACTGAAGTGCATATCAGACGAAAGAGTATTTCCCTGTGCTAGTTTCAAACTTTCTGCCAAGTAATCAAGTAATTTTCATTTCTGCTTGGTACTAAGTCATGACTTATGAGCTTATGACAAGGAACTGTGCTACACCTTCATAGTCCCAGTCACCCTCTTCTGCGCTTGTGCAGACTCTGTTGTGACATTTTTGAGATGAAGCATTCAAAAGGCAAATATCTTTTCAATGTATAGATGTGAGCATTGTTAGTTCCATAAAATTATGACAATTAAAAAAGTTTGGATACCAAACCCACAACTACAATAGTGAAATGCAGTACAGAAACTATGGGTATGTTTTGCTTGACAGGGTACAACTCAAATTGCACAGCATAAGTCAGACCCTGACTGCGTAGGCTGCTGTACAAGCACTGAACCAAAATTACTTCCCCAGCCAATGTAATAAAATAACAAGAGAGATAGGTGAATGAAGACATAAAAAGAAAAAAGGAAGATTAATTTGGCACCAAAACAAGTCCTCTGCTCAAGTGAGTGCTTTGTGATTTTCAAAACTGGACTTGCTGTTTAACAAGCATTTGAAATTAACAGTCAGTTTTGAAAAAACAAAAACTTAGTAACTCAAGGCTAAAACAAACAAGCTTGAAGTTGATGCAATATTAATAATCCAATCAGACGTTTGTACATGGGGGAGGAACAGAGCTCAAGGTCTTGCAAGATACAAAGAGAAGAGATAGCGCTGCAAGGGTCTTAATTTTTCTTAATTTTATTTTTTCTACTTAAACACAAAGAAATCTGTCATCACTTCCCGCCATACCTTTAACTTCCATATATGTTTCACACATCCCAGCACAACACCCTTACCCCACCATCTATCATTTGTGGCTCAGCAGAATGCAGCAGGATTTCTTTCACATTGCACAGTATCTGCCTCTGTTAATGCTGGTACCAAATCTCCCACCCTACAATGTGCTCAGAGAAGAACTCTTCCTAGATTTCCACCCAGTCATCCTATACCTGTATTTTCTAAATATAACAAACAGCACTCATGCTGACTGTGCTTTCACAGGTTGTCTGCAAGCCATGTTCTGACAATGAAGCAGCCTGCTCTCTGAATCGTCCCAGAGGAACAATTTATCTTTCTCATGTTCTGACTGGTAATTATTTCCCAAGTATGGAGAAAATGTTCTTTCACTGTTATTACCAAAACTTCCTCCTTTCATGTATGAAATGTGTCAATATCAGCCAAAACTATAAACTTAGGAAAAACCACATATCTTAAATACATGCCACAGAGTTGTTCTAAGGCAAACCTATCCCCTTTTAATGCCTTGCAGCCACACACTGCAAGGTACAATTCTTTAGTACAGAAAAGCCATTGTTTTTCCCCTCCTAACCTGAATCCTGGTTATGCCAGTTACGGTGAAGTCAAAATCTGGAGTCATAAGCTACACCCTTGCCTCCATAGCTCAACTCATGCTACTGTCTGCTCCACGTTACAGCTGGCTAGGTTGTTCAGAGGGCTGGTTCTGGCAAATGCTAATAAAAATTTGCTAATCTCATACTATTCAGTATTATCATTAAGAACTTGTGTGATGGAATAGGTTGTACACTACTTAAATTGACAAATGAACAGCCTGGAAGGTGAACATCATGCTGTTAGATGGGGGCTGGAATTCAGAACTACCTTAATGCACTGAAACAAATAATGTGCAGCTTCAGTAATGCAAAGAGTAGTACTTTTGAACACTGGCTGTGATAACCAAATAAGAAATTCTTTAGAAATTACTCGGATTTTTTAATAATTCAAAAATAACGTTTCAGCAACAAAAGGCAAAACTGTGGAAAAAAAGCAAATTTTACACTGGAAATTTTAAATGGAAACTTTCTATATGTCATGGAATCCTTCCATTCCATATAGTCCATTGTATTATGTAGTAGGTACCACTCTTCCAGAAGGATGAAGACCACTTGGAATGGGCTCAGAAAATGATGGCAAGAACAACAAATTAACATAGAAAGCATGGCCCATTAAGAGAGACTGATAGAATTATACATGACCTGTATAACTAAGAGAAGATTGTGGGGCAAAAGTGATAAATACCTTTCCTTCAAAGGGAAGAGTAATAAAATTTTTCCATATACAAGGGAATGAGAAAAGGAGTGACCAGTTTACATTACGGCAACACAGACACCAGGAAACAAAATATAAAGACATTTCTTGTACCTGTAGAGCGCTACAAAAAATTGAGGGGAGTTTATAATTTCTCCAGTCATAGCTGATTCTGCTTTGATGCAGAGACAGACCCAATGAGTCCCCACCTCTAACTATCTATGAGGCCCTTTCCTATATCCCCTTTCCCCATTTCTGAATCCACTGGCATACTTGCTTTGAAGGAAAGAGCAAGACAGATTCTTGTATGTACAATTAGTTACCATATTTCACATATGACAGCTTTTCATTTGCCATGAAATAGCAACGACAATAGATTAAAACAGTCCAGATGGTGGTCACTTTTTTTCCCTGCTTTTTCCTTTTTTGCTAGTATATTTTGTATAAATTGAGTATAAGTATTTGCTATCTGCTATATTAGCAAATGCATTCCTTGGTCTGACTTAAAAGAAGGTAATAATTGAGATGCTTCTATTAAAAAAGAGAGCTAAGCGAAACATTATAAGAAGCATTAACGTTGCTAAAGCACTTGCAGAGCCTCATGCAATGAAAAGTAAATTGGAAGGGAACACTTTAACATTCTGCGGAAAAAAAGGTCCAATGAAAGCTAAATATGCATTGAACACATATTTGTGCTTGTCTGTATGTAATTTCTCTCAGCAGCCCACAAGAATTCCTATGAGACATTCTGCTGCAACTAGGCCATAAAGAAATAACTTTATCGGAAATACATTATCTCTTTGTCTCAGCAAATAGCTGCGTAGTTATGCCAGCTGCAACATTTTGTTTAAATTTAGCACCTTAAGAGAACTGAACAGCGCTGAGGAATGACATTTTGAGTACAAAATTTACCATATGGATGGACAAAATCCACCATGACCACCTCTTCATTGGTTGTTTTTCCTAACCTTTACTGCGTTAAATATTAGGGAATGCACTATTCAGACAACCAGATACACACTGCAAGAACTGAGCGAACAAACCAAGCTGGCTGTGACCAATTTATAACCTGACAGCTGTTTGCGCAGGCCATTTGGGAAAGATGAACAAATACAAGGTTGCTCTTCGCCCCCTAGTGTTTGCTTAAGAATTACTGTAAAACAACCATAAAATAAAGAAACCTTTTAAAATCACCTTCTTTTGTGCAACACAACCAGACAACACAAGCCGTGTCTGTCTGAAGTGTTACATAAAGGTTCTTTGTAAGACAACAACTCACAGAATTTTTACCACAAACACCAGTAAGATAAACCATATTTGCTGCATAGAGAGCAACTTACAGTTTGTACTCCTTAATTGTATGCACATAGTGGTATAAAGACCAACACAATTTGCTTTGAGAAGTCAAGCAGCTCAAGAAAGAGGTGCCACCTGGGTACTGTGAATTAAAGTGGTTTGCATTAATAAGACTAAACAGATCTGCAAATCACTGCCCAGCAGAGCACTAGATGTGGTTTAGTTACATACAGATGCTGAAGAACAGTTTACTGTTAAGCGCCTCACTGCTTGAGTGAATGCAAATGCTGGGCAAAGCTTGCCCCAGCAAAGAGCCTGACTGGTGAGGCAAAAGCAGCAAATGGAGCTAGGACTTCCAAGGAGCCAAATACAAAAGTCTTTTGCTTGTCACACAGGAACGACTAAATACAGTTCAGCGCTTTAGCTTGCTGCTCGTAGTTTTAACAACATGGCAGAAAACAACTGCCAAGTTGTCAGCAAACAACTAGACAGTGGGGCACTGAGGGACCAAGTCAATGTACCTGATAACACAATAACACTATGGGCAATCAAATGGATCATTACTAAGAGAGTGAATGAAAGAACTGGATCAGAGAGGGAATGTGCAGAGGGGGGGTTTACTATTATTTTCTGAAGGATTAATCAAGCACAGCCCAGGTCTAAAATTACTTGTATTTTCAATTGCCTTCTATTAAATGCTTAGTCTTTAAGTTGAAACAAACATCAAACAAGATCATACCACACATCTAACACAAAAGCAGTCTCTGTCCTTCATCCTAAGGGGTTACTGGAATGATTGACCCTGCATGCATTTTCATCCTCGCCCAGAGAGTCAGTTCTCAGGAATAACAGCTTATTTTTGCTAAACCCAGAAGAACATGAAATCTGGAGCTGGTTATGAAGACAGCTATTCAAAGTGTGGAGGAACTGAATTCTGCTGCTGGTGGGAACCTAGTGGCAGACATTCATTGCCCTCCAGAGCAGGAAGGGCTCATTATCTAATTAAAGAGAATCTGTGCAGTTCTGAACAGCACAGTATTTTAGTTTAGATAACTGGTCTTGCTAAAAGAATAGACAAAAATACAGAAAAAAATTGCAAGGTGATGCAATACTCCAGTCAAGCCTGCACTTGTACTATTATTAGTATAATATATACTTGAAATGTATATAAATACAATCCTGTCATAAAAATAATCTCTTATGTTGCAAAGCACTTTGCTTAAAGGCAAAACATAGCAACCCTGGCAGGTAAATTGCCCAGTGTTATGTGTCATTGAGCATCACTTCCCATTTATTTTTCTATAAAAGCCATTACCTAGCAATGATCACAGTGATAAGGCAGCTTGCTATACTTTCCTTCCTTACTGAAATAAGCAAAGCCTCATGGACCAGCTTGGGAGATTTATTCAATCAGATGCTAAAGGTATGTGACTAGACATATTAGAGTGCTTTACCAAGAGTTTTGTTACATTTTGGTAGGTTTTTTTCAGGACTGACAACCAAAATGAGAAAATATGCCTTGTTTCTCTTTTAACCTTGTCCAAAAATAGCAGTAGTGTACCTTTTCAAGATATAAAGAGAGAGATGAAAAAAGCTTGTAGAAAAATAAAAATCACACAGTTACTTAAGAGGTGAGGAAAAGCCTCTAGCTATTTGTCCTTTGTGCATTTAGAATAAAGACAACACAGTTTTAACTAGGCAGCTACTATTTTGAATGATACAACGCCTTCCAGGCAAGAGCTCCTGCTGCTGCTGAGCTATATTTTAAAAGGCCATTCTTTTTTAATATGTTCATAAATGAAAATCCAATCACACTTAAACACTGGGAATATAAAAATAAAAATTTTGTACCTTATTTCTGCTATGCTAAAGCTTAGCTTCCAGTTCGTTCTTCCCATGAGGTCCTGTTACATCTTTTTTCCTCACTAGATCAAAAAGCCTATTACTGTTATCTATCAGCTCCCTATGCAAGCAGTTGTAGACTGTGACCAACTAATTGCTGAGTGAAATTAAAAAAAACTTCTTAAATTCAATTATTCAATTTACAGTGTTAACATTAAAGATACTGTGAATTTCTGAGGTTTTTATATAAGCTGATAACAGTATGTCCCTGGCCATGTGTCCCTGGTGCAGGGAACTCATTTCATCTTTAACAACACTGACTGGAAAATCAGGTTTCTCTTAGTAACCATGATAGTTCTTGGGGCTTCTCCAGTAATCAGTGCTTCCTGAGGCAAAGCATCTGCAGCCCATGCTGAACATATGAGCTACCGTATAGTTCTTACATTTGTGTTCTATATTTGGCTCCAAGTATGTGATTTGCTCCTAGATCTGGATTCCTCTCATTTAGTTACCTCCTTGCTTTTTTACTTATCCATGCTCTACTCTTTGGATCTTCTGTAAATATCAGATTTATTCACACCTTTGACAATTTTTTTTTCCTTTAGCTTAGTGCCTACATTAAATGTACTTTGTATTGGTGCTGAAAGCACATAGCGCTCTCAAGACCTTACTAATAGTCTGAGGTCTTGCATGAACTTACTGTCTCTCTAGCAGCAACTTGGATACTCAAAATCTAGTTCATGTGCATTGGTCACACAACCTCAGTCCAGATACACACAGCCCAAGCTTTGCATAGGATGAAGGGTTAATGATTTATAATCTCACACCCACCCATTATTGTGGTGTATTATTTTATTATTTATTAAATGAGATCTGGAATAACCATTCTATTATTAATTATATATCACTGGAAGGTACTTGTTCCTCAAATAGACCAAATACCAGAGCAAATGGCTACTCCTAATTCACATATTTCATACTGTTTTCCAATCCACCACATGTGAGAAATTTCATCCCAGAAACCTACCATGTGATCCTTTGTAGTTAAAAATCTTTTTTTCTTTTTTCTTTTTTTTTTTTTTTCAATTATATCATTTTCTAATGAAATCTGAAAGTAGAGTAAGGATTCTTAAATACACTCAGCTAGTAGTGCTAGCTCCTCTGTGGAAAGACAGCAAAGAAAGCAGCAATATGATACTAGATAATCTTATGCGCTAACAGCAAAACTTCACAATCAGATAAAACCATGTACATTACCTGTAGTAGCTATGCACAAGAGCTGAAATACAACTTAGCTACATATTTGCATAGAGACTAAATTACACTTCTGATTAAGCTAGCTAGTGGGTTTTGATGGCCATGCACTCTTATATAGGGATATGCTATCATTCTCTTACCTAACACAGTGTATATAGGAGGAATGAACATACACAGCACTTCCCCTGAGAGAATAGGGTCTGACTGCTTGTAGTCTCTTCCTAGAGCCTATGGACAGCAGATGCAGACACATGGTAGGAATGCAATTTGCTCTGCTGTTATTCAGGGAACATGCAAAGTGCTTGTCCCACTGCACACTTGCTGGTGAGAGGGAAGCCTGAAGCAAGACAAAAGCACACATGACTGAAAAGCTTTGCAGTGGGATCCAATAGTCACTAGAGCTAGGAGAGAAACTTTTGAACAGTTTTCCAGCAGAAAACTGATGATAAAAAGGGTTCACAATAAATTCAACCAGTACTGACCAAAGTTCTTACATTTTTAAAGAGAAACATAAAGAAAATTCTTTCTCTTCAGAAACATTTTGAAATCTAGCATCATCTGAGATTTCATTATCACAGTCCACAGACTGTACAGAGACCAAAGCAGCATCCCAGATTGCTGATGTCATCATGACAGCTTTGGCAGATGACCCTTTTACATTCCTTTGATCCTTTGATCAACTGTAAGAGCCTCAAATAAATCAGTCTTATAAAGGGTATATTATCTTCCTTCCATGTATGCCACACTATTAAATCTATTTTCTGGTTAAAAAAAATGAATGAGGGAAGCATTTAGTTGTTATTAAATGCTAATCTAAATATATTTTCAAGTCTTAATCATTATTGTCTCACAAACTTTCTTTAATTTCTGGCTCCTATGGAGTTTCTTAATGACAAAATAAAGTAGCAGACAGCAATCTGAAAATGAAGCACTTTGCTAAGAAACTGGTTCAATTATAATTAGATACAGGAAAGGCCCTATTAAGTTTCTCTCATCTGGGTGTTTTGAGAGAACATTTTGTTCAAATCCATGCCCAAAGATCATTCCACAACAAGCATAAGAAAATGACTACATTTCCAGGTATCAATAATATTCATTACTGTTACTGTTTTTAAACTTAGATCTAAACATACTTTTTTTAACATCACTTTGTAGAAAAATGGGATAAATGAAAACTAAAAAAACTCCTCTTTCAACGTTAAGGAATCAGACATGTACAAGCCTAATAACCAAGACAGCAGATTTCCTTTTGAACCTGTAACTTCTCAAGTTTTATCCAAAAATTGTGTAACTTCTGAAGTTTTATCCAAAAACTTTCAATAGTGAAAGAGTAAAATTTCCTTTAATATGATTCCATATATTTCCCTTTTTACCTATTTTCTCAGTGCAAATATGAAGGACCAGGCCTTTAATGGGATGTCACTGTAAAAATCAGATGCTCAGCCTTTTACAGTAGGTTCACAGCAACCTCTGGTCTTATGTCACTGAGGTATGTCAAAATCCAATCTTTCTGACAGAAGTGGAACTACCCTTTAATATTAATGTGCTTAAAAATTTGTGTCCTTGAAATATTGCAAGATATAGTCTGTTCCCAGACAGCACTGAGCTCATCTCGCAGCACACAATTCTTCCATCCTCAGAAGCAAGTTCACTACTTAAAGAGAGAATTTACAGTTAAAGAAAAAAATTTACAACTGCTCCCAATATCAAAATTATGTGGTTTCCTTAAGGTGTCATTTAAATGCTAATTTTAGAAATGTGTTTTCACTTTGTGTTCCATATTAAGGAATATTGAAAAAGATACGATTATACTTAATAAAGAAACTGGTGCCACATTTGGATGACAGAAGGAATTATCATCAGGAGTTTGCTTCATCCACTTCATTTCATGGAGTGCATAATATTGTTCAAACACAGAGCAAGATTCGCAAAGTGCTGTGGCTGTTCGTAGTCATGGGCTGTTTTGCCATTGTCATATGGCAAATCTGTAGTCGCTTCATCTACTACTTCACCTGGCCAACCACAACTACAGTGGTAGTTCAGTATGTGGAAAATGTCCAGTTCCCTGCTGTGACTTTCTGCAACTTGAACAGGTAAAAGTTATGCTCGTTATTTGCTCTTTAGAGGCAATATCTTTTTATCTGAAAACAGTTGGCTTCCGCAACATGCCTTAACAAATCACACAAAATAAATATGATTCTGAGGGGCATGCCTCCCACACCACCACAGGAGATTTAAATGAAGAGGAAAGTACAAGAATCAAGTAGGGGGTTGTTTTTTTAATCTTCCCCTTCCTTCAAATGAACAACTGCACTACAGATTTTTAAATTTCAAAACATAAGTTGGAATAGAAGCACCTTTCTGGTGGTGTTCTTCTATGTACAAGTGCTGCTTCTAAAGCGCAACTAAGGGACAGTCATCAGTTACACCCAAGTTTAAAATAAAATACAAGATTTGCAAACACATATGTTCAAACAAACATCATACAAATGCAGCAATCTTGGACAAAGTAGATGCTGGTTTTCAGATATGCTTAACCTTTATGATTCTAGGTGGTGTCAGTGGGATTTTCAGGAGGGAAACATTTGGTCTGTTTGGAAGTCATGGAAGTTCACTACAGATTTCTACATCTGAAGATAATGGCCAACATTCAGATGTGGCCACTTTGAAAATGAATTTACAAACCTACGGACTGATTTTTAGAGTAAATACATAATTTAGGAACAGTTTTAGAAACACAGACCGTTTACCCACATTGTTTCCTTAATCTTATGCCTTTCCCTGGCAGAATCAGCTAGAAGTCCCAGTCTCAAATATCTGGAACTGTTTGCCTCCCTCGCATTGCCCCGCATAAAGCCATTCTGGGTTATATTGCACAGCATTCACCGCAGGTGGAGCCACAGAGCTTACAGGAAGGTAGACTCTCTCTGCACCGGGGTGTAGCGCCTTAGTAAAGCAGGTACATGACAGCACTGCAAATGCACTTACAAATCAATATCATAAATTATAGGAGACAGCTTTTTTGACAAGAATGGTTCCTCCCGGCTAGTTTCCCACATGTAAACGTAACTGTTGAGCTTCTCACCAGTTCTACAAATCTGGTTGTTGTCTTATGCAGATGGCGAATCTACAGAAATGTGTCCAATGACTGACCAGAATAGCCATGGGAAGGTGTCCATTTTCTGTTTTCAGATATGGAAAATAGCTTCCTAGAAATGGAGACTATATTTTCATTTTATTTCTATAATATTATATATATCTATAATATATAATACATAATTATAATATAGAATATAGAATTTATAATATATATTCACATTGGAGAGACCAAAGTGCATTGTGGTGGGCAAGAATCACATTTTGCAAGCAGACAACAAATTGTGTCACAGATTTGGCAAGAGCAGCTTTGGGATGCACAGAACTAAGCAATTTTTAATGCTTCCCTTGACAGGTTCCAAGCTCATGCAGTAAGCAACCTCAAGATAATTTTTTTCATTTGGAACATTGTGTCTGGAGTACTCCACAATTTTTCTATGGAAAATAAATATGCTCAAGAGCTCAATGATTTTCTTCTTGGGAACCAGAACTTCAGCGTCAAAGAGTTTACAAAGAAAAACGGGTTTTATCTGAACAGCAGCACATTGCTAGAATGTGACTTTTTTGGAAAGCCATGTTACCCGCAGGTAAAGATGTTTATTCTACTAAAACAGTAGCATGGAGGAGAAGGGGGTATATTCTTACCACTCCCCACTTGAGATACCTATCTTTGCCAGCTACTCCTCCCTATTGTCCCTTTCCAGTCACCCAGTGGAGAAAGAAACTTCTGCTCTAAACTACCCTGAGGACCCCAGTTCTCCCATTGACTGTGGAGACAGCCTGCAGGACTCCCCAAGCTGTAAAATGGGATTTCAGTCCAAATTGTACTCAGTCCAGTGCCACTTCTGCACAGATAGCAGCCTTTGGCAACTGTCAAACCTCCAGACTGTATCTAACAACCTTGTCTGTAAATGGCCTGTAACGAAGGTCAGTTTGAACAGCTTTTTGCAATACATGATTGCATACTTTTGTTCTTGAGGTCAAGAATACAGACAGCCAGGGTAACTATATGCAGACTCCACAGGAATTTTAAATAATGAGGTGAAAATAGTCCAGCTTTGGGAATTTTGGACAACAACCAAAGAATATGAACATTGCATTTTTATGTCAATTCTTCCATAGAGCAGTTCCCAACTTAAATAGAAAATGTGAACAGAAAAGTCAAGACCTTATTCTTTCAGACATAACCTTTAGATATGCTATAACTTATAAAATTAGGCATTGGAGAGCCCTCTTGACTGAAAGATACTAGTGTTAATAACTAAAACTAAGACTAAAGAAAATACTATACTTTCATGTGTAACATGACATACAGATTTGAAACAGTCTTCACCAAACTTGTACTGAAAAAATTAAAGTTGGTTTTGAATATATGTCTATTAAATAATAATATATATTTCTATATAATGTAACCATATAATTTCTATAAGGTATAGAAAAACAGGACTTCATTAAATGATTCTGAGCAGCTGATGGGTATTAATAAACAATGTAAAATTTCTCCTATAAACTTCATTTCCTACAGAAAGGGTGAAATCCTTCTGAATATTTCCATCAATTAGCACTTTTCTGATTGAAATATTTAGCATTGCCTTTAGGAAAAACAAACACTCCAGTATTCCATCTCTTGCATTGTAATTCACTAAGGAAACGTCTTTCTTTTTACTCTTCCCTGTTTTCCTTTATTGAAGGATTTTGAACATGTTTTCACTGAATATGGAAACTGCTTTACTTTTAATCACAATGACCTTGCAGCAAGAAAAGTGAGTTTGTCTGGAAGAGGCTTACATTTGCTTTTTGATGTCCAACAGGTACAACTATCCTAATGATTATAAATCACAAATCATGTAATAACTTACAGCTGAATGGAGTTGGTTTGGTTTGGATTTGCGTTTTTCTTTGGCTGGTTTTACACAGACCTTCAGAATTTCATGCACAAATTTCTATATGAAGACCATTTCTGAGTGAGAGGGTATTTTCAAGGGAAGATCTAACACAGATTTTAAAAGCCAGAATTATTGACTCTGTCCCCAGCTAAATGGTTCTGAAAGTCGCAAGTGAATGTGTACATACATATGCGCAGTTCATCTACAGTTAAAACATGTCATCAGAGCAGCAATCTCATTTTATACAAGCACTTTGGGGTGACATAAATTCATTTTAATAAAAGGCCCAGTAGGGGAGGTCATATGGTGCCAGCTTCTAAAGCATTACTGAATTTTAGTTGCAGCAGCTCTAAGTGCTCAGTGACAGCTAAGATCTGGTCTTTGCACTATAGCCTCTGGCCTCATTAGAATTGTCTTTGAGCAACAAAACTCAGAAAATTAATATCACCTTGTGAGGTCAGCGAGGAAAACTAATATTTTGAGTGATAAATGACTTAAGACATTCGCTTTTATTCTCTAGGAATTACAAGACAGGAGTGACAGGTTCTGGAGACAGCAATGGAAAGTTGGCTGAAATGTGATGGGTAGTTGCAAGTAAAAGGAGAGAATATCCAAGTTATGAGTAAATGTTTATCTATATCTTCTTGCTTTTGAAATCAGGAGATGACAGAAAGAATAATTAAAAAAAAAAAAAAAAAAAAAAGAAACCAAACAAAAAAACCCCTGAATTTTATAGGAACTGGAAGAAAACCCACAGAGGCCATTAATAAAGAAAATTCAAGTCAGTTTGCTTCTATGCTTATCTGTACATTGCCAAAAATGTGACTAGAGAGACAAGACCAAATCAAAAAGCACAGCATCATTTTAAATATAGCTAAAGCTTCAGATGGTAAGCAGAGCCAAATCTACTTTAAATAATTCTTTTTGTATTAGGAACAATTCACCGATGAACCTTCTCTTGGTTATACTGATGCTGGTGTAACTTTTGATATCCATTCACCCAGAGAGCTTCCACGCTTTGATGGTTTAGGTTTACTAACACCAGTTGGAATGCATGCACAGGTTGCAATCCGTCAGCTAAAGGTAAGGACTTTGTCTCTCAAGGGGAAATATTGGTCTTTGCTGTCTCTACTTCTCCTCTGAAGTATGACCATGAGTTAGACATTTTGGAAGTTAAGTATTTTATCATGCCAAAGTGACTCCTAAAAATAACATTTCCTTCAGACAAACAAAATTACTGCAATTTTGGGGCAGCAGAGGAGGGTGTCACTGGTCATCATAATCAGTATCTATTCAAATCAGCCTTTCTTTCCTAACATCTTACAGTCTCGCTGACATATAATGACACAAGGACACCAAAGCCTTTCCCCATCAATGTATTCTGTTAGCATTAAAGCTGTCTCAGTTTCCTAGTGGAATCCAAGTGGAGTCGACTACCCTTCTGCACTAGGCTTTCTGATCAGGTCATACTTTTGCTGTAAGAGGAGTTGATTTTATAATCCCAAAAGCACAACCTGTAATTGCCTCCAATTAAATCACAATGTTACTGCTTATGTCTTCAACAGGGTTCCTTAGTACTTTAAATTGTGAGAAAGTAGCATCTAAATTTAAAATCGAGATTATATATATCTATATATACATATCTTCTGTTATTATTATCCTACAGTCAATTATCCAGGAATACCCATGGGGAGAGTGCAAGCCTGATAAAAAGCTTCGCTACCACAGGATTTATAGTACTAATGGATGTTTGCAGGAATGCAAAGCCCGGTACATACAGGACTGGTGTGGCTGCTTGCCATTCATTCTTCCAGGTATTTCTCAGGAATATCATACCATACACTGATCATCTTGCTAGAAGTCCTCACCTGTTATTGAACAGCAAAGGAGATAAAGTCCCCTCTTTCCCACCTTTTCAGCATTAAAAGTAATAATAATAATGTCACCTCTCTCTGAAGCAAGAGCTGGAACCCAAATCTCTGCTCTCACAGCTCTCTTTTCACAATTAGGGAGTAAGAAAGCACTGCCCCTCCTCCACTTTCTGACTCCATATATTTTTAAATATCCCCAGGCAAGGTAGAATGCTTTCACTAAGGGAGACCCATAAATGAGTGCTCTCCAGTCCATTTGTTTGGCAGCCTCTTGGAAAGGAGGTTGGCAATCTCCTGGAAACTCTCATAGAAAGGGGTTTGAGAAGGAAATCAAACCTAGGTCTCCCTACCCAGGGTGAGAGCTTTATACAGTAGCAGTTAGACAAAGGAGGGCAATGCCTTCTTTAACTGTGTGCTAAACTGCAAAGCAGTATTTCCATGCAAGGGGAAAAAAAGGGTGAAACTGAGGTTATCTGAAATCAGAAAACTTTATTGATAGCTCAAGGTGCCATCTTATCCCTTAGGTCTCCAGTTAACTCCTGCATGAAGTTCAAAACTTTTGCTGAAGCACATGGGGTGTAATCATACATGGGTATAATCATAGATGGGTATAATCCCATCTGCCCTAGTTTGTTTTCTCATTTCCACTTGGAAAACCACAAATTCCCTGCTTCAGCAAGCTAACACAAAAAGCACACCACAAGCTTAAAGGCGGTTTTGGCTGGCACACAAAATAAAGATGTTTGCTCCAACAGCAAGCTTTCTGGCTTGGTCTGTTGTCTTTTGTCACTGTATGCCCCTTTTGGTGTTGGTAACTGCATCATGCCCAAATTGATTTCTCAGGTGTGTAATGATAAACATGAAGTGCTAAGCTGGCTTCGACGACATTATATTTCAGTTGGGTATGAACAGAGCTAAGGCTTAGACTCTAATTGAAGTTCCTAAAGTTTGTTGTTTATTTTTCAGGGAATGGAACAGAATGCGATTTGCTTAAGTTTTACAATTGTGTTTACCCAGCAGTCTGTAAGTAATAACTTCATATTTTCTAAGCCAATTCCAAATAGTAGACAGCACCCATCAATACCAAAAATAGTACTGAAACTGAGTATATCCCAGTTCATTAAATATTCTGCAAATAGAGACCAGAATACAGCTCTAAATAGATGCCAATTAGAAAAACAAACGAACAAAAAAGCATCCAATAAATCACAAAATCAAACATAAGAATTAATTTTACTAATCAGAAGTGGTGTAAAATAGAAGAGTGCTCAATTAATCTGTTTTCCATTATCAAGCCTCTGTCTTGCTTTTTTGCATCTTCAAAGCATCATCCTTCTAGCTCCAATGTATTCTTTCTGTTTGTGACAGAAAAGTGAACAGCACAGTAATAACGGGTTTGCTAGCTGACAGAAAATATAATTCAAAAATCACTGAACTTTAAAGTTTTACCCTGCCAATAGTAAAATGAATTATAGATTTTCAAAGGGCTCCAAACACAAGTAATTTTTGTAATCAAATAAAGTGCACACAATAGATATAGAATCTGTAAACCACTACAGCAGATTTTCTGGAGAATACTGCAACTGGTAGTCTGAGAAGTAGCTTCTCATGAACCCTAGAAGGCCTCCTTTTTAGTTGTGTTGGATTCTTGGCTCTTCCAAATGAATGGGTGATTAAGATAACAGGTACATTAGCAAGTTTTGGTGGGCCTGTGCAGGGGTTTATTTCTGTTTTGATTAGGTGTGTGCAATATTCATGCAGAGTCTACTACTAGGAACAATGATTATTTTTCCTATGGCTCTCTTGAAATAGATTCCACTAAGTTCACATCCTTATATAATCACAATCTTTGATAGCCTGTCATGGTGGAAATATGTATATTGTTTTACTTAATGGATATTCTGTAGCCAAATTTCAATGAAATCAGTGAGGAATATAAGAAAATAACCCAAAAAGTCTTATCAAAGATTGCACCCCACAAGGAAATAGCATCACAGTACTGTACATGGGGAACCTGTCTTGTAGGCGTTTGGTCCCCACATCCCCAAGTTAGGTGTTAAGCCTTCTTTTACAGTGCAGGAGAAATCAGATATCTGATAAGAAAATCTTAAATGACAGCACTAGCTGCAGGACCTACCATTGGTGAGAGCATATTTTTTAGGAACCCTAAAGGCTGGCTAACAATAAAATCCACAACACCAGCATCCCCAAATAGCAGCTCAAATCATCAACTATCAGGCTATCTCCTCCTCTGCAGGTTGCAAAAGCCCAAAAACACAATGGCCACCACCACACCAGGACAAACATGGCGTCACAAGCAGGAGGCTATGGTACTCATCTCAGAATACCAGATACTTTTGGGTAATGGCTTATGTTTTAGGAAACATTTATGCCTTACCATTTTTTTTCTACATTAATGTTCTTCAGGCTTCCTGGATTTCTATAATGGTTTCTTTCTGTCAGAGCCTCATCAGAGGAATAGCTCCTCAACTTCATGAGCAGCCAGACCTGCAGAATCTTGTGGCTTCTTTTTGGTATTTGAAGAAAAAAAACTGTCCCTAAGCCCTCTTAGTTGTCTTAAGCCCTATTATCAAATTGCAGGCAGGGGTTAAGGTAAAGTGAATTAGCTTACCAAGATTTTTATTTAGTTATCAGATAACAATAAACTGCAACTGGCATTGCTCTGGAAGCTGTTTCTGTGCAGTAAAATGAGCTAGGCAGACATCAAGGCATCAAGACCAAGGATTATATACCTAAGTACATAATCAGAAAGCTAGCACAGAACATGGGAAGTCTTCTGCTGTCCTGCTGTTTAACTGAATGAGCACATAAATCCCTAATGAAGAGAAAACACTTCTGGGTGCTGAATATCTTTGGGAAAAGGGACATTAAAATCTCAACCCTTATCACCGTGCACCAGTTTCCCAAATGCCAGTTACAGATACTTACTTTGTAAGTTTTAAAAGAAGGTTTTAAGCTGTATGGGTTTTTTTAGAACTTCTGTGTAGAGTCTTTATCCTGAAATTTCAGATAATATAGAGATGAAAGGATTATGTACAGTAGGAACCCACAATTCTACTTGCCCTGTCCCGTGTGAAGAAACAGATTATCCTACCACTGTCACCTATTCAAGTTTTGGAGGAGAAAACACTATAAAATACTATTCTGCAAAACTGAAGAAAACCCCAGAATACATCAGGTAATCTTGCTTAACACCTTATTTAATAAAGAAACTTTTAAGTGTATTAACAGAGCATATGATGTAAATATGACCTTAAAAAAATACACTCTTATGTGAGATATTAATAATGCTGTCTCTGAGACAAAAAAAGTTAAATAAAATTGGCTCAGGTTTATACATATTCATATATATTAAAATACTTAGATACATCTAAGTCTTGTGGATAACGTAAAATAGATACTGCAATTAAAAAGTAATGTTTTCAATTATCCACTGTGTCACTGATCTTTTATAACAAAGTGGGTTTTTCTGATCACTTTTGTAAAGAAAAATAAAGGGCAGTTATCAAATCTATCCACAGTCCACATGAACAATCCATCCAATAGAGATGACAAATCTTCACCCTTCCACAACTGAAGTCAATGAACCACCTAAATAGATGCGATACTGAGTTGCTTTACTTTGTCACAACCCATTCTCAAAGGAAACTCTATAAACACTGACAAGTTAGGTTTTAGTGTAGCAATAATGTCACAAGTTTATTATTCTTTTCTGTTGTTAGTAGAATCCACTAACACTGTTTATATTATAGAAGTTATTTAGAAAATATTTGGTACAATATTAATTCTGATGAGATAGCAGAAGAGTGAAATAGCACAGTTCTGTGTGACTGAAAACACTACACAGCAAAAGAAGTAGGCCTATACCCAAAAAGGAACCTTCTAGTGTGAAAACATGTCTCAATAGTATTGACTACACCTTTTATCCAGGAAACGGTGCTAGAACTTGTTATGCATAGTGCTGTGTCACTCAGTAGCAGCATTGAACTGACAATCTACATACTTCAAATTTCATAGAAGAGATATCTTATGTGTTTATGCTTTAATACACTATACATGCTTTATGGTTACCATATAATAAATTGATGCCAGAGTTCCTTGCAAACGCAAGTATTGTATCTCCAGAAATAGAATGATTTCCAGTTTGAAAGATACAATCCAGTGGTCAAAGAGCATTTAATACAGTTTTACAGACTGAACTATGTCTTGCTCACAGACGTAGATGTTAACAGTGCAAGTATTAAGACATGCTACATGAATTCATAGTGTCCACACATCCAAATATGTTTATAAAGAACTATAGGAAATTTGGCTAATCAAATATCTGTGAATGTTTTACTGTTTCAGTGACTTCACTTTTCTTATTCCTGAGGCCATCAGTCTACATATGTTTATATGTGACCAGTAACTATGTGAATCATAGAATAATTTGTGTTTGAATGAACCTTTAAAGGTCATCTAGTCCAACCCCCTGCAATAAGCAGGGACATCTATTAGATCAAGTTGCTCAGTGCCCTATCCAGCCTGACCTTGAACACTTCCAGGGATGGGGCATCTGCTAACTCTATGGCCAACCTGTTCCAGTGTTTCACCACCCTCATCGCAAAAAATTTCTCCCTTATATCTAGTCTGAGTCTATCCTCATTTAGTTTAAACCCATTAGCCCTTGTCCTCTTGCTACAAGCCCTATTAAGAAGTCTGTCTCTAATGAAGATTATGAAAATCAAACCGGTTGTTATATGCAAAAGTATTAATCCTTATTATCTTTGTTGATTATTTTATTGCCTGTAAATATCATGCATGACTCAGTAATTATTCAAGTAAGCAAGTGAAAATAAAAAGCATTCCCCTGCTACCAAGCCTTAACCAATAAGATTCCTGCCCATGTATTAATAAGTACATATTCCAAAGTATAAAACATTGAAATCTACTTCTGTCTGAAGATGTAAGGAGGGAAAAGTTAAATATTTATTTGGATAGTTCTGCTAGCAACTCCATGACAATGGTAGGAAGTCTTATTAATAGAAGTTATGAAAATGAGATTATTTTTATTATTCAGTGTTACCTGAGTTTTAGAATGATCACCTAAAGAGACAGAAGTGATTATTTATAGCAAATATTTCATTATCATGAACATTAATGAGCTCATTATCACTGTCAAGCCAAAAATGTGTAGCTGTTCACACTTCTGAAGAATAATCAGTACTTTTATTCCTAAAGGTCACATCATTATGTTTGCAATCAGTTTTTGTGTCTGGTTTATTTCACAACCATTATGGTTATATTCTGTTCAGAAGTTAGGCTGATTCTTTCTGTAGACATGATATCAAAGATGAGCTCTTTACTCACACTGAATAATTTCACAGGTCTTGCTCTAACTCAGATTTAACTACTCTTCTACTTTTGCAACAGGCAAGAATATAATCTACAAATGAGGTAACTAGGTAATAATTAGGTAAATGGAGCTATTAGCACAGGATAGAACTAAACATACACATATAGGACAAAGCCCCTTCTGCACAAACACGCTCATTGAAATAAGCGCAACTGAAGAGCAGTTGCACACAAGAGCAGAAGACTACATTTTCAAGTACCGTATCCACTGTAGTTCAGGATGATCAACACTTCCACTAAAGCTTATCTCTGTGACCCTTAACAAGTACGTCTATCACACAGTACAGATCTAGAGTTACTTTCTCAACACAGCATGAAGATCTACTCCTCTACAAGTTCCCGTTCTAACTACTGGTATTAGAACACATTTTTTCCTTCAGTCATTTAACTCATTTTGGCAACACTCACCTAACTGTTCTTTAAAAGACACCATCACACCTCCCTGACTGTCAGCTGATAAACATTGCTGAAAGTGAATAGCAGTCCTGAGTGTCTCTAGTAATACTGTACATATTTGTCATTAGGCAGAACCTCGTGAGTATTGACATTAAATATCGTGATCTGAGCTACAAAATAACTCAGCAGCAGAAGGCCTTGACTATATCTGAGCTGCTTGGTAAGTGAATATTTAACATCTATTTACTGCTGATTAATAATTAAACTAAAAATAAAGTAAGCCACACAAACAAACCTGGTTTTTATTCTCTTCGCTCCCGAGTCATAGCCTATGTGGGCTACTAAACAGAAAGCAATACCCTTTATGTTATAATAGTAATAATCATGACCTCATGGTCATTTTTGATACTCTCTCCTGTCATCCCATTAAGAAACCTACAGTATGGACAGCAGCTGAGAGTAAGAATTAAGTTTGGCACTAGTTTACGGCTGTATCGCACACAGGACTGTAAGAATACTGACGTTTACGGGATTCAGAGAGGAGAAGGAGCACATGGGGAGGAGAAGCAAGAAAACAGTTAAAAAGACATAGAAATAGGAAATATTTTAAGTATCTGTTTCACAGTGGCTGTGCTCTGTTTACCTTCTTTATTTAGAATTTTAAGAAACACATTAGTCTTCTCTTATAAACATTCTTAAGAATATTAATTCTGTTTTCTTAAAGCAATGGATTATTTATATTGAATTTATTTAGCGCTGGAACCTGGCAAGGTTTTGTTTCCTCATTAGACTAAACCAAAATGCTTAGGATGTTTATTTCCTTCTCTTACAGCTGATGTAGGTGGCCAGCTTGGATTGTTTTGTGGTGCCAGTATGATTACAGTCATAGAACTTCTTGAGTACATTTTTACTAACTTCTGCTGGATGTGCATCTTTCTTCTATTGAAAGCTCCTGATATGCCTCAGTGGAACAATACATCCCACAACCAAGCAACACACAAGGAAAACAAGAAAGGAATACAAGAATGTTAGTGTCTTGTAGAAGCACAGAATTAGTTGTTCCTGTCACTTCTCTTCCTGTCTAAAGCACAAATGAGACAGTAATATTTTGCATTGCTCCCTTCCCTGCACTTCTTATTCTTCCTGCTTCTTTTTTTACCTAGAACTATTTAACCATGCCAAGTTAAGAATGAACTTTAGAAAGTCTCGCTTTCTTTCCCATGTAAAGAAAACCACAATTTTTATCTAAAATTTTAAAGAATTACCAATTTTTTAAAATAACATAGCAAGTGATACTGACATACAATGCAATTTAACATTTCTGACCCAGTTCTTCTCTGTTTTGACTGAAAAGAAATAATACACACACCAAATAAATACACACAAGCCTCTTAACCACCAAAAAGTTGGGGCATCGCTAAGCTGAAAAAGCATTTTCCTTATTAAGAATGAAGTCTTTGCCAGTTACAACTGTTACACGTCTCAGTGAGGGATACCCGAGCTTTGCCCATAAGGAGTGTGCCTAATAACAAGAACTTCTACACTGTTTTATCCATTGTCTGAAATGCATTAAAAAAATAAAACTAATGAGTCTGCAGCTACCATGGAGAACCACAGGGCATCTGAGTGGATGGCAAGTGGGCAAACATAGGTCAAGTTCAGAGTTTAATCACAGAATCACAAGAAAGGCTTTACCTGTGCCTTATTAAAAATCAGTGAGGGTAAGAATTTTGTGGGTTTGATGCTGAATCAGGCTTCCTGAATGTTTATTCCTTTAGAAGTGTTCAGAAAAGCTTTTGTGCTTTCCTCCTTCTGTGTGGGCCGATGGAGCAGTAGTAGTTTAGAGTCTAATGTTTTTAAAGACTTCTGTGCTTAAATAGCATTCCAAAGATGTGGAATAGCGTCGTGTAGATAGACACTCTTTCCACTGTGCCCAACACTAAAGCTCATAGAACAAGTTTGCACTGGAGGGGGGTCTTATGTTCTTTTTAAGTACAACATAAAGTACAACATCTTAGTAAACAGCATGATAATTTTTAAATGTGAAAGTCAGTAGAATAATTTCCATTTATACAATGAAATTATACCGTGTATCTTTCATGCATGTCTTTCTCTAGAATAGGTCTCTACAGTTCTGCACAAATTCATGTTTCCTGACAGAATCTATCAATTAGAGCCTTTGATATATTTGAAGGTGCTAAACAGACTGAATGGAAACCCTTAAGGAAAGGTAGACACAAAACAGTCTTGTAAAAGACGCACTCAAGACTAATTTTAAGACAACATAATAAAGGATTATCCTGACTTGAAGTACTGGCTTCTTCTCAATTAACCATACATAACAGTAATAGGTAACTGCTTACCTGAAAACTCAGTTTTCTATACTTCAGACTAACATCATAGACACTTTGCTAATCAAAACATTTTTACATTAGAAAGCTCACAAAAGCTACAACATCATACCTTCTGAACAATGGACCCTGGGCTCTACAACCCTCAGACTGCCCAGAAGCATGCCTCTGTGCTCTTATGTCAATGCCGTGCCAGAAATTCCAGGCAAGCAGTCATAGCCATTCTCTGTAATTCACACTATTATTCCATACTGTCTGCTCAGATTCAGCCACTATTAATGAATTATTTTCTACACAGAAAGTAGTAACTTACTAAGCAGTCAAATCTTTAAAGTTAGATATAAAACAATGAAAATGCTACTATTTGGCCATCATTGGCAACGGCTTCTCTTCAACGAAAGCCCTAGGATTCAGGAAATGTTTTTGCTTCCTAGAAAGAGATGCCTTGATTTTACTCCTCAGTAACTGCAGGCTTGAGAGGTTTTAAGATGAACTTAAAGATATTTTTGTTCCGTTCTTTTCTATTAGTCATTTCTGCTGGGACTTTTACCCCCCATCACTATCACCAACACACACACACTTGGAACAGCAGGTGTACAAAAAGGTCTATCTAACCCCACTGTTATCCAAGGTGCATTTTTGCCAATGAGAGGAAGAATGGAAAGAACACAGCAAACATACTGCAGTATTTCTCTAAAGATTTCTGCCAGCTTCAAATAGTTTATAGCCGTGGATTTCTTAAACCAGAAGAAATTATGGGTTTGGAAGTTGGCATCTGGTATTTTCTGGCTTGTGGATAAAAAGAAAAGCAGAGGAAAGATTAAACACAGTGATCCAGCACCCCTTGTATTTTAGAGATCAAAGCGTTTTGTGGCTATCAATCATAACGATTTCTTTTTTTCCTTCTACTAATAAAGACTACAAAAAAGAAAATCAGTATTGTAAGGCCTAAACAAAAGAAAACTGGCGTCCCTTGTGCTGTGGCAAAAGTTCAAGTGAAATGAAGCACAGAACATGCTAAAGAATCAGCAAAAACCCCTCAACAATCCAGCAGTTCTCAGAAAGGGAAGGTACTTGCATCTTTGCTTAGATTAACAAGACTAAAATTACTTTTGCTTACTCCACTGACTTTAGACAAGGACAGCTGAAATCGCTGCTTGGTTACAGATTCTTCTAACATGCACGGCAAAAGTAGCTCTGAAGAAAGCAGAACAAAGGCTGGTGCTTTGTCCAAGGTCAAGTGACAGACTCAGATGGGTTTTTTTGCAACAATGGCTTGTGATGAGATTATATAAAGCAATTGATTCCCCAGCACAGCTAAATATAGAAGTGTGCTGTGCAGCAGAGCAGAAGTAAAGGGTGCTTTTGTACTTTGATGGATGACTACTGTTCTATTAAGGTAACAGGATTTTTAAAAGTTCTAGGAAAATATTCGGCTTTACTGTCTACGCAAAGATGACATACCTACTAGGGCAGCAGAAGCAAGCTATTTTAACAGTGTGACCAGACCATCTCCCAGTTTAGCATTACTTTGCTGTTTATTTGTTCCCTTTTCCTTTTCACAAGTGCATGCTCATGCTTCAAGTAGAGATATCAGCAAGCTTTTCCTATGCTTATTGTTTGATTCTAAAATGCTAGTCCCAACAATGAAATTAGTGACACGACTGGGAAAGTCCCCCGGGTTCCTTCCAAAACCTTGTCTAATGTGCACAAAGAGAAGCAACACAGAATTCTGTAGCTAGAAACACGCCAGCCTGACAATGACATCCCCCAACTGGCCCAAAGTAGTGTTGCACAATAAAAAATAAAATTGGGACATTTTAAAATGCATCCTGCAGAAGTTGTTAAACTTTATTTAATACTGTAGAGAATACCATGCTGTTGCATACAACATTTTCTGAACAGAGGAAGGCATTTTCAGGTTGCGTGGATAATGACCTGTGTTTGGTTGCTCTGTATTTTATGACTGTATTGTTGCATTCTTTTATGCATTGTATTCATTTCCACATCCTTGGACAGCACATCAGAATATCACAAGTAGCTCCTGGTACAAGGAAGACAGCTTCATGATCTATCAGACAAAGAACCTGTTCTGATATAATGGGATTAAGGGAAGTTGAAGATCGTTGAAGACTTGCATCACATCTTTTGACAAGTTTCTTTAGCTCATTTCCTTTCTTCTTCTATTTCACAAGTCTACTATTGCAATTTATGTGTCAGACATCTCCAAAGGAGTGCCAAAAAGTAAGGATTTATTCAAGGAGAAATTCATATTTTGGCCAATGAGCTCAGGAAACAGACCTGGCACTTGCTTATTTGGCAAAACAAGATGAATACAGAACAGCCTGTACAGGAGAAGTATTTGGATCAGACTTTTATGCAGCAGATTAATTCATTGCAGCAAATCGCCAGTAGATGCCCCACTAACTTTGGACTTCTGTTCCCAAGCCTTCTTGTGGGTGGAGTTGATTTCTCAACATCTTCTATGGAATTACCCAGTATAACTTCAAACCTTGTGATTAATGATGCATGAGTGAGGGAAATATTTCAAAAGGAGTGCTGGTAAACCTGACATTATTTAGCCTGAAACGACAGCATCTTTGCTGCACAATGTTTAGATTAATTTCCAAGGTAAAAGAACAAAAATATACAGCCATCCCCATTCTGCATCAAAATAAGATGATCAAAGTATCTTTCAAGGAGCTTATAGAAACCAGCTGATCTACTGTTGCTTAAGAAAACACTGCTTAAGTTAAAATAAGCATTTCCGCAAAATAAGAATCACAATTCTTTAAGCTGAAACTAGACAGTAAAACAGGAATTTCCCTACACACCCACTCAAGTTTGAAGGTAGCTAGCTGCATCTACCCTCTCACCTTAATACAAGTGGTCACACTGCGTGTGAATCTGTGCTAGCGAAACGTCACGAAAGTCTTCCTCAGCAGAGTAATACCCCATGGCAGCACGATATAAGCCCTTGGTTTCTTATGGCTCCTTTTCAGTTTAGCACTGCTCTGGGGTTGCTCTGTATTTTGGAAATCAAAGGATCATCATGCAATTCTAAAAATCCCAGACCAAGATAAACTATAATGGATCACTCATACTGCCTGTCAAAGTACACAGTGTTTTAGAAGTGTATATATCCCTTATTACGCTATAAACATTAGTACATCTAGTCACTATAACTGTATCCCAAGCTAAACACATTCTCAGGCTGAGACTTGATGTGCTGTTAAACTTGGGATACAGGAAATATTGCCAAGCTCATATTGTAATAATTGCTTACTGCAATGTTGAAACATGACTGGGTTATTAACAATAAGCTCTGTATGAATGGAGTAGAATGGGATAATGCTGTAGACCCATGGCTAGTATCACATCTTGCTGAGACTGCTTATGACCATCCTTGTCCTGTCAACCCTCTGACACTGCAAGTCCCGTTATGCGTCAGAAGCAACTCGCCTCTGCTGACTCCTCAGTAGAAACAAAGTATCCACAAGAAGAAAGGAAGCTTCTTTAGAAGATAAAAACTCCCAAATGCCCTTCCCACTATACACACAACCAGCATCCAAACAGGGGCTCCCCTCCCTACCCATCTCCTATTCCAGGACAGATGCACTCAAGATGATGATTTTTTGTTAGTTATTTTTTAAACCTTCTTTGGGATCAGGACTGCTTCTACAAAACTTCTTCAGGAGTGCTTCTACAAAAGAGAGAGAGAGATCCACAAGTGTACCTTTTCTTTCCAGACTCAAATATTAAAACCCTTCTACCTCCAGAAAAGCATGTCATTTTGCTGCATGAAGCCTGAGTAAGTGCGTATCTTGCTTTTGCCATCATAATTGTGGGATTTTGAATTTGAAAAATTACCCTGAGCCTAGAAAATTTAATAATACTTCCAATACACTGCAGGGTCCTTGATGAAAAGGTTTGTAGTCCACATTATAATTGTCAGGATTTCTGCTTACTTTGCAACTCTTTCAAAGCCACTCTCAACTACCCAGTTGTTTCCAGTTAAAGTGACTAACACCAAGATTAACACAGGTTGTGTTCTTCATGGGTCCCAATCTAAGCACAGTATTGGGTTTCTTTACCTACTTCTACCTATTCAACACTTGCCAAGTAGGCACTCAAGGCAGGATTCATGAGTATATATTTGACCATTGTGATGTATCCATCACACACTTAAAGGGTCCATTTTTGACTGTGAATGAACTGAAGATCAGAAATAGGAAGAGTTATGAGAAGGAAAACTTTTGTACACAAGCTGTGAAAAATGTGGGCTTCAGAGCCGCACATGTGCCATGGAATACGCAAAACCTGTTCATTAAAAAACAAAATTTGATTCTGGTGTTGTTCAACTCAACCCATGCCTCCCACAACAATGACTCAATTGTTAGTGCAGTTTCTATAACTGATACTCCCAACAACTTTAGCTAAGAATTTCAATATAATCTCTTCCTGAGGTAACCAACAACCAAGGTCTTTGTATACAGTAGTTGCCAAAGAAAACATATTTAGAAAGACCGTGACTCCTGGCTAATATGACTAGCCTTGGTGCCCTGGAATATTTTCCTGTTCATCACCTGGGCTGCTACATTTGTAAGCCTGAATGAATCCTTAATGCTTCTAACCACCATCTGCAGGAACAGTATTATTTGTTACAGACTTGATCCAGACTTCAATGGAAATTTTTCAGTGCAAAACTGCCAAACAACTTCAGCTCATGCCCACGTAAACTCACAGTTCGTGCTCTAGTCTGGAAGTGTTACATCACATCTTGATCTTTTCCTGCAGTCCAAATAAACGGAATTTGTTTGAGCTGTTTTAGTTCAAACTTCTGAGCAATGTACAAATAAAAAAGACAAATAATGCCCCACATGAAACAAACCAGATATGAGAAAAAACCCCAACCATTTCACTGGAGAAACATCACAAAAATAAGAGAAAGAGTTTAGTTTTCAAAAGAACAGAGTATTTCTTGTGACACTTCTGAGGAGAGGTATGGTTTGTATCTCTGAGGAAAATGAGAAGGGCTGAAGGTCCAAACAGTTCCTGTGTTAAGAAAACCCTACAAATTTGCCTTCTTTCCTAAACCTCTGTGTTTTTTGTAACACCAAATAGGAAATATACCTTCTAAACACAGAACCTGCTACTGAGTTTGCACTCAGCAATGGAGTTAGGCTCCGCTAATTAACCCTTACAGGAGCTTTCATCACACTCTCACAGTTTAAAGTCAACCAATATATTTCAGAACTGCATAATTCTGACATTGTTCCTTTCAACAGAGGAAAGGACATAAACACGTCCACAAGGTGATCAGTCGTTTACATGATTTTAAGACCAGCCCTAAGGTGACCTGTAAGGAAAACCTGCAACATTCACTTATCAATATGGATTGCATTTACAACAAAATCCTATGTAGCAGTGGTTAGAGCTAGCCAAATTCTGGAGGGTTACATCAAAGATAAAATTTGCCTACTATTTTTCAGTCTTCCTGCCTGCATTTATAAACACTAGGTTACCCAAAGGCTCTCTATCATCTAACAATCAGCTGAAAAAGGTTGAGAGTTTTTGAGATTGGACAGCAATCAGCCATCAGGACAGAATGGCTGCCCTGCTAAGAAAGCTACAAGAAGAATGGATTTATACCATGTATTCTGACTGCATGCCTTTAGCTATGTATTGCTAGCCACAGATTAATGAAATAAAACATATATAGGGCTTGTTAATTAAAATGAACGCATAGCTCACATGCATCAACAGATGAACTTTTGCTCTAAGAGCACAAAGGATAACAGAACAGATACCAGATGCCAGGCAGTACCCAGCCTTGTAAAAACAAATCTTTTAGCCATACTTACAGAATCAGTGCCCAACCTCTGACCCCTTTTTACTTGGTAAAAGTGAAAAAGCAGCAACATTGCTTTGCAATGCTTCTTCACGTGCTGATGGGAAGAAAGTCCTCAGTAGGGACCAGAGCTTCCAGCACCTTGCATGCCAGTCTTCCTTCCCCCAGCCCTTTGCAGCCACAGAGCCATACTCCTGATGCTACAGGCCAAGGCAGATGCGGCTCATGCAAATGCCCAAAAAATGAGAGGGGCCCAAATGTGGCCTAATGCTCAGAAAACATCAGCTCTCCTTTGTCCTGCAGATTTCTGATTATCTGTTCCACCTGCCTTTGTAGTATCGAAACAGGCATCAATGAAAAAGCCACGTAGCACTTAAACTGACGCAACTGTGTGCCAGCGAGTGGGGGTTGTTCCTTCATCACCTGATTTCCTGCTTAGGTCCCTATTCTCTAATAACTGAATTTTTTTCATCAAGCCATGCACTGCAGCACTCACCCATATTCTTGCATATGAGGCAGAAGAAAGCTGGTTTTGCTGTTCCACAGCCAGGGAGTTTCCCAGGATGTGTTCTT
This sequence comes from Psittacus erithacus, assembly GCA_009867235.2. NCBI lineage: Eukaryota > Metazoa > Chordata > Aves > Psittaciformes > Psittacidae > Psittacus > Psittacus erithacus. The sequence goes on from WYDI02024150.1 coordinate 53,652, forward strand.
TTGGAAGCAGGAGACTTCCAACCTGACCCAGCTACTGTGGTTAGTAACACTAGTGGCTTAGGGATGTTTGCAAGTACACTGAGCAAGCAGAACAATTCTGACAAATGCAACCCAAAGTTTCTATCTCCACTACTGTGACACATGGAAGGGGAAAGGGATTGTTACAGAAACAGCTGAGGAAAGGAAGCAAAGACTCTAACATCAGTCCATCTGGTTTATCCAGATTCTCATAAATGAAGATTGTGCAGTAGTTTGCAGACGGTAGAACTGTAGAACAAAAGCATCAGACTTAGGGGCTTTTGGCATACTCCAGTGCGAGCAACAGCCTGGAAATAATATGCCTTTTTTTCTTGTAAGTGTTTTCCATCCTGTCTCCAATTCAGTAACACTTAGTAAAACTTTTTTTGTATATTCACCAGAGGGTTGTGGTCAAAATAAACATAAGACACAAGAAATCAATGGGCAAAATGGACTACCCTGCATTGAGAGTAATACTGTTGGTCAGTAGAAACTGGAAACTCCTAGCAGAGAAGTGAGGACACTGCAACAGAAGCCACTGCTGAAGTGCTGACAAGCTCTTTCAAACAACTAATTAAATTGGCAGACCAGTTAAATGCATCATGGTAATGCCCTAACATATGTTGTCTTGCAGCAATGTTGCAGTTGCTACAAGTCTCCAGGCTGAAAAGACAAAGGGGGCAATAAAATTGACTGTTATGCAAGTGGAAATAACACAAAAATTCTTCTTTGAGGAACTATCCATGAAATGTGAAATGGAAAGTTTAGAAAGATGTGGTATTATGGTATCTTTGGCTTGGAAGTCTTAATTAAAACAAACAATTGCCTCTTCAAATAGGATCTGTTTTGTAACACATTTTTGTTGCTTTTAGGACACTGCTAAAAGCTTCCTGTAAAGGGAGTTAAGGGAACGTTGTGTGCCGCTTGGGAAAAGTTTAACTCATTTATCTTGAATTGGGGTTGTTATGTAGCACTGCTGTTACACAACCCTTGCCATAAGGTTACCAAAAATGAATGGAATTTTAACCATCTCTTATGCAAATACTAGAATATTTTATCTTCATTCAGAACAGTAGGTTATACATCCTTTTACATGTTACAGCTGTTACAATGCAAAGTATCGATACATCCACCAGAAGCAAAACATCTGGTTTGTATATTCCTGAAATGAAATGTAATGAAACGCATGATATATGTTTTTTAAATATCATTAATACCACCGGTATTAGATGAACAAACCACAAACATTAAATTGATGTCTGAAGTCCAAAGCAGTTATAAGTCAGTCAGAACTCAAGAAGGGAAAGGCTTGTCATTTTCTTGGGGGTTGCGGCGGGCCAGTGAACCAAAAGGATGGACAATGTCCCTCGATAAGTATACAGCATGGTTTGGGGGCCATTGCCCCAGGAAATAAGGTTGAAATGAAAACTGAGGTTGAGCCTATCACAGAGGTAGAGATCTGATTCTTAAACCAGCACTTTAGTCCAGATAGCTTCTCTTTTAAGCCTTATAAAAGGAACCATGGAAATGAATATAACAAATTTGACAAATTATTATGTGTTGAAGGAAGCAATTGCTTTAAAAATTAAATATTTTCCTGCATAACAAAATTGACCTTTTCTCCCACCAATTAAAGCAAAACAGCTGCTATTTCCATGGTCTTCCTCAGGAGAATTGAGTACCTTAAGGAAGCTAGGTCTTCCAACAGCTGCTGGCTTCAGATTTTGCAGTCTGTATGCGACTCTTACTACTCTACGCAAGGGTGTATGGGACACAAATAGGTGCAGTTCAAGGTGCCTATTTGGTCAGTGATTAATTCCCCATCTTTTAAACAGGAATACTGCAGGCACAGCTAAGAGCTAACTGCCTGCTAGTCAGGAGAAAGCCAACAACTAAGAACATGGCCCTCTGCTGCTTCCCTAACAAATACCTGCAAGATCCTGCTTGCTGTAACCAAAAGCAAGCCTTCAGCAGCCAAGGTAAGTGCCTTGCCTCCAGGCTACGGGCCAGCTGCTTCTCTGTACCCTTTTGCCAAGATGGCCATAGCAGAGGAGGTTGACAAGAACCTGGAGGTGTACAGTCCTGCAGACACAGCGGGCTCTTTGTCCCTTCCCTGTCTGGCATCAGGCCTGTGATTGCTCATCAGACTTCCAGGTGTCTCTTCCGGGTATCTTACACAGTGCTGGGACAAAACCAGCCACCTCCAGGTCACCTCTTGAGGCCTTACTCATCTGTTCATGAATCCACACCTCCAGAGGCACTGTTCTCATTCAGAAAGGGAAGAGATGTAGTGTGCCATCTGTGCCTGTCACCAATCCCATAGCGATCAACGTAAAGTTGCGCACTCAGTAGGCAGGTATGATCTCCTGCACCTCCTTTCTCCTTTTTCCCAGTGAGGGTATATCAAGGTTAGGCCATTTGGAGAGTGTGAGAGGAAGGGTAATCGAGAATTTGTAGTCAAAGCTACACTGTGTGCAGGTTCTCTGATTAATTTCGCCTTTTCTTCCTCCTTCTTCCTGCAAAACATCTGCAGTCTTATGAATTATCTCCAGCCATGATCCATCTGTGGAAGTGAATTATCCCTGCAGTCTGTGTGTTTGTTTAATTCAGAATTTACTGGCTGCCTTCAATAAGAGTTTTGCCTGGGTATTAGTTGCAAACTCTTACATCCTGTAACACAGCTAATGAGGCTACAGTCCCTTCTCTTGGCAGAGGTGATGGCCCAACACAATGGCAACCAGCCAGAAGGACACAGAAAGACAGCCTCCACCCTACAGGAACATGGTGCAATGTTTGTACTCATGTCACAGCATAACAAACATAAAGTAACTCAGCACCAAACACACAGCTCATCAATTAGCTGCTCGTTTACGGGGAGAGCTTTATCTTCTAATCGTGTATAAACCGATAATAAACATCAAAACATGACAGGGTAAAACTATCCAGTTCACAGTACCTTCTCCTACAGACTTCAATTTAAAAAAAAAGCCCACAAACAAAAGACACATTTCTTCTTCAAGCAGTTCCTGTTCCACCCTTGGATGATCAGTTGGACAGTGTTGGCTTTTCTGTTGTGTTAGGGCAAAGCAAGGCCTTTCTGTTACATTTCCCCCAATGTTTTCCAGCATGCGATACTTTCCCTTTAGCCAGTTTTGAGTTGCTGCCTCAGAAAAATGACTCTACCCTGCTCTAACAAAGCACCACTACCAACTTCACTGCCACTACCTCAGGATGGCACTGAAAGTTAAGTCTGAATCTGAGAGCTATAGGCAGGATCACACACAAAACAATCATTATGGCTTTATTTTGTCAACCTTGCAGAGCTTTCAAAACCCGATACCGGTGTCTGTGATATCCTTTTTGTTCTCTTCAAGACTGTTGTTAACACTCTACACAGATTGCCTGGTCTTATTGTAGCAACAGGGAAGAAAATACTAGCACCCTGCAGCATTTAATTAGAAAACATGACATCATCTGACACAGACCAGGCTCCTCCATTAGACAAGAAGGAACACAAAACTGGGACTGGCAGCTGCTCCAGTGGAGAGCTACCCAGTCAGATTTATTGTCTGGCTACTGCACGATCTCCCATGTTCCAGCAGCTCTTACTTTTGCAGGTTCTTTCTGAACAATTTATTGGAGAGTTTTTAGCCTGTTGAGGCCAGAAATGAAGAAAAGATAATGAAAAAAGGAATTAGTGGCTTTTTGAAGTGCTGGCTGAAAAGAAGGTTCTCTTTGGGTTTCTTAATAGTCTATGTATGGCACTCAGTTAGAAAGCAGTGTTTCCTACTGCTGCAGTCCCATAGTGCCAGAAATATGCGATCCTAAGATAAGTTAGTACCACAGTTAAAATGTGACGTACCTGGGAATGCAAGAGACAATGGGGGTTGTCTCCAGCTGTAGTACTGTATTTTCCAACTGAAAATACAAATCAACATTTACCAAAGACATCACACTTGGAAAATGAATCATGCCCAGTAATGAGGCTAAGCAAAAAACCTAGGGCAAGTATTTCTTACACAGACGTTGAATGTTTGCAATCTGAGACACTTTCTGGCCATTGTAGTTGGAGCTCAGGGGCTCCCCTTGTGTGCCTAGCTGAACCCTTCCCTGCCAATAATTGTGAAATAAAACGTTTTATGTTAAGTAAAAGAAGGATTGCAAGGACAGGGACCTTGAAAGTAATTATAAGGTGGTTTGATTTTCCACACAGTGCATTACAACACTATGCTCATACTGGTATAGGATCTGAAGCCACCAATACTGAACTCAGTTTTACTTCTCATCTGAAAACTATGGCCATGTAGTTTTTGTGTGCAGGTGTTTATTTGTTTTTTATTTTTAAACAAAGGCCCAAGGACTATTGACCTAATTGGTTTCCACTTCTGGATTATGATTAACACCAGCTAGGAACTATGAACACTTTGCACTCAGCTAAGTTGTGTCATTTTAATCACAAGTCAGTTGTTTCAGCACTGGACAGGTTACCACACTTATCAAAGTGTAAAATCAATTTTAGAAGGCTAAAATGACCCTGGGAACCTGCAATAGAAATAAACCACACAGGCTTCATGCCAAAGGTGTCCAGAAATATGAACAGCTGAAAACAAACATGTGCTAGCACTAGCTGACTGCTGTGAGTTCACAGACCCTCATCACATAAAATCTCTTCCCTCGAAAGTACAACTGTACTGTAGCATAAAATTAGCACTAAGTGCTTTATATGTATCGAAATACCCATGATTATCTCTGCAAAAAAACCCCCAAACCAACAGTAACAAAAGCACGATACCAAAGGCAACATTAATTTGACTGTTGGGTATTTGCAATAGTCTGGAACAAAACCTTTATAACACAGAACACACATCTTCATCCAGAATAATAATCACAAAATTGTTCTTACATTCTTTGATTGTTATCTCCAAAACAGTCACACTGAGAAAGACCCATTGACCATTATGATGAAAACGAACATTAGCCTTTTCCTGCTCATAACAAACAAAGAGTGAATTGGTGGAGACAGCACGTATTGTTACAGTTTTTCCACAACTGTCTCCCAAAACCAGCCAGAAGACTCAGGAACAGTAGAGAAAAAAAAGAAAATAAATAACACCTTTTATGTGCTGCTTTGGACTGGGGAATGGAACCAAATGTTTTTTTTCTTTATAGTTAAATTAGCACAGCTCTTACTGGCATATTATTTGCTTTCCCCTCCTTGCCAAATAGGTGCATGAAATGACACCATTTTCAAACTCTCTCCCAGGAAAAAAGGATATTGCTAAATGAAAAATAGTAACACAGACCCTCTGAGTGTCCCTGGCAGTCAAATAAAACAGGACTGTAAGTCCAGTAACATCACTTTACTTGGAGATGATATACCAACATAGTAACAGAATTAATTTACAGTAGCCTATAAGCGCCTATTTGTATCATTATGATGACTGCCTACTGACTGACTGGAGAAGATGAGTATCAAATTCTCTTCAAGTTCTCATGCTGCTAGAACACAATAACCCAACCTTTTTTTCTTTTTTAGCTCTGGAAATGCACCGAATAACCATTTTACAGTTTGTGACATATAGTACTGACCTATCTACATAGCGAATGAGAACCATATTAAGATACAGATGACTCAGGGCTTCCTCTAGCACCATGGAGATAGGTGTTACTGACACAGCTATCAAAGCTTCAGAGTACAAGTGTGTGTGTTGCACTACACAGCTTGGCTGCAACACAGTCAAATATTTATTAGCTTTAGATTTTACTGGAGTTTTCTTCAAAGAAAAGATTCAGAGCCTCAAATTCCACCAAGTTCTTATTCATATCAGATGTCAGCATATCATTTCCTATCTCCTTCTTGTTCATGTGATTGTTTTTCAAATGTGAGCTTATAACCATTATTAAGAAGGTAAAATAAAGTCAGAGCAATATTTGAGTGTTCTTCCACAGCTGAAAGTATTATACAGAAATTTCAGTTACTTCACATCCATTTGCATGAATTACGTCAATGCACAACCACAGCTGATACAAGTCCTGTGTCTTTAGCAGTCACCATTAATGTTTTGGCAGGCTTGATTACGTGCAAATTGCTGTTGTGTATCTATTAGAGAGAGGGCAATCTCTCATGGAGTGCTGGGATGCATTGCTGACAGTGAGATGATGGAAAGGAATGTATGTGGCTTCCTCTTTTCATTTCCCATTCCTAAAGCTTTGGTTGGTAATGTACATCCTGTTCAAAGTGGACGGCTAACAGCTTGTTAAACACTGTCCAAGTTTCAAAGGAAAAGTATGCATTTTTGTGACCTCATCTACTATTTTTGGAGCATTAATCTGCACATTTTGAACACTAATCTGAGGATGCGGACCATGAACCTGAATGTGGGAGAATCTTGGACATTTGCAGACATTGGAACAATGACTCGATAAATTATTTACACTTGGACTTCAAATTATGGAGTGGAGATCATATTTCTTTTGTATGATCAACAAATCATCAACAAATGATCAACAACAATGAAATACAGCTTTCACCGAAAAGAAAGTCCACAGATTTCTGTAAGTCAGTGGAAAAAATAATTTATTGAAATTTCTTTTGCACATTAACATGAAACATTTATACATATATATTCTGTGCTGATAAGGTATACTAGATATAGACAAATTTATACACAAAGTAATTGCACTATCCTATTTCATGATGCAAATATTCAGAAATTATCAGTCAGATAAGAATAGGTATTATTCACATAAAAATGCACTGTATGTTGAAGTTATGGAAGGTTCACGCATCTGAAACTGTCCACTTTTACTCACTATATCAGCTGATAAAAGACACTACGTCCCCTTAAAAGATTTGCATCCTTTGTTTATCCATGATGCCTAGAATATTATCAGGTCCTCCTAAGGTATAAAATAAGATGATTTCTCAAAATTAGAGAGACCAAACCAAAAGGCAACCATGACTACCACGACCAGACAACACGCCTTTTGATGCTTAGGGCTCCGTCAGAAAAGAATGAAAGCACTACAGGTGGTCTAAAATTGTCCAGCAATCTATTATTAACATGACAACTTAATTTAGTTAATAAAAATCAATGACAAATACATTGCAAGTGAACAGCATTTCAGGAGAAGTACATTGGCACATGCTTCAAACGGCAATATCAGACAAACAACTGCCCCCTTTCAATACAGAAAATGTTTACATAGTGTAGACAAAGGGAAAATATGCAGGATGATATCAAAAGAGGAACCTTTTTCTAACCAGGAATTTACAGCGCATCAACTGTTATTCACAAAATGAATGGGAAACATGGTAATAATAGAACTAAATCTGATAAATAATATTTATACAATAATTTTCATAATGCTGCTTTAGGTATTATTCTTTAAAATAGTTCTTCAGGTTCATTGTTCTGCCCAACAACTGAAATACCTATCTTTCCAGAAATGTCACTGATTGACATAACCACAATACTTCAGAGATGAAGATGAAGATGTGAAGCATCACACTGAAGTGGTTAGTTGTGGCGTGCATACTACAAAATTGTATTCATTATTACTTGGCAGTAGGAAGAGCCACATGACTGACGTGCAAAAATGCGTATCAAAAAAAGAAAAGCTTGAAATACATGCTCATAGCAGAGATATAACAATACCAAACATCAAGGGAAAAAAAAAATCCATAGCAAGCAAGCCTGGAGAAAAATGGTGAGTATGATTCAGAAGCAGGGAAAAGACAATGGTACTGCACATGGCAATGGGAGATATGATGTGAAATAACATCCATAACAATCTTACTGCCTGGCACCCTATCTGGAGACAGTATTGTACCCTATTCAGCGTCCTCTTCCTCTTCCCCCAGCTTAGAGAGCATCTTGATTTGTTTCCTTGAATGCATGCAAGTAGAATTTGAGAAGTAAGGGATTTTTTTTGAAGCAACAACACAGTGGGTCAGCGCAGTGACAAAACATAGTTTACAACTTGCAACCAATAACAGTAAATAATAAAAATAATAAAACACAGAATAGATAATACACATTTCTTTTGTATGTGTTGTATGTTGGAATGTAATTATTTCCTACGTTCCCTGATGAATCACCAGCTCTGACTGAGATACTTTAACTTGTTCCCATCAGTAATGTGGGGACAGAGCAGAAGAGAGATATTTTAAAGTGGGGAATGATGGAAATTGCAGTCAGACAAGTGAAGCTTCCTGCAAGCTTTATTTTTCACAACAAATCTGTTTCTCAAGAGAAAAGCTGCAGCTGAACTTCTGTTAAAATAATAATGATAGTAATAATGTTATAACATGCAAACAAGTGGATGAAAAATTAACAATTGGTCACAGTTACTTTTGTTCTATGTATATTTCTGATGCAATTCTAATTTTTGTTGTAATGGTATCATGGAAGAGATAAGTGGAAAAAAGTAAAGAAGCAGCAGCCTAAATCAGCACTGATTCGTGTAAATTAGGTGTTTCTCAGAAGTAACTGCTGCTCATGGTGACTGATATTAGAGATGTCAATTTAGCAACCAAGTTTGAGTTATGCTGTGCTGCTCTAACCTTATTGTTTTCTACAGGTTTAGCAGAAAGACACCATATTGTAAGCCTTGGTTTCATGTCTCTACGCCAGCTCTAAGTATTTTATCCCCTTTCCTCACCATGTATTAATTACTAGGCTTAAGGGTATAATATTATGCTGATACATCTGCAAGTGCTGAGGTAATTACTCTTTAAGGGATATAATGGAGAATATATCACTAATGTGAATCTATTGTAGATTTAAAGATATTGGAGGTAGGAAACGTCACAGTAAAAGAATGATTAGCAGAAATATCTTCAGGACAATTAAAGAAATATTTTCCTGTTCACTTCTGTAAGCCACTTCCTGCAATATTCTGGAGTGACTTTTCAGGAAATTTACCATATCGTTTCTGAATGTATGTTAGCAGGCTATATTTGTTGTTATGAACAGTCCTCCTGAAATTAATGGCATTGCACATCATGATACATCAGCATGTGCATGTATTTGAAAAGTCAGAGAGAATAAGATTCTGAAAAGAAAAACAAGACTAGACCCTTGTCTAAAGAAAAGCAATTACTCTAAGGTTATCAAATATAAAAATATTGGTTATCTGATTTCTGGGTTTGGATTACAACTATCACGTACAACCTAGAAAGTGCCAGAAATAACATGGAGAGTACCTTCACAAGACAAAGAGAAACTGCAGACAGTTCGGAAAAACTTAAAGGATAAAACTCAGTGTATCTTTTTGTGTATGGACAGATGAAGCCGTGCAAGTGCAAAAGAATTAAAAGATCATAGAGGATTATATTCTTTCACTTTTCAAACATGCATGAAGCTTAAACTAGGAAAATACCCATCCGACTCAGTACCCCTCTGAAAGTTTACATTTAAAATTACAATGTGCCCTGCTACAAATGATAAGACATAATTTATAATGCAGAAAAAGTGAAAGGTATTTAATTAAAATATATTTTAAGCACAACTATAGATTTGAAAGAACAGTAGCCATGTGAAATTACAGTTAATCTTGATTTAGAATAAAAAACGGAAAGTATTATCAAAAGCGGAACCCAGAATATTATTGTAAGCAATATATACTAAAATCCAGACTTCAGCAGTGTTGAAGTATAGGCTCTCCCCTGAAGTATAACACTAGTAGTTACCATTAAAAGTCAGTATTCAAATACTTGGGTACCAGTGGTAGTAAGTCTGGATTACATCTACTGAAGAGCCCAAACACTTTAACAGCCTAAATTTCATTTTCAGAAGCACATCAGTATTCAGATGTGCAACTGATTCCCATGACTTCAAGAATTATTTCAGCCAAGGTAACTGATGGCTTTCATTATTTTAGTAAAGCGTATTTTTAAGATTAAATACATTAGCTTACAACTCTTTGCATTAATTTAGGGCAAAACTCAAGCTACGTAAATAATTTTTAGCCCTTTTTATTCCCTGGTTGGCAATGGGTAGGAATGTATGCACCTGCTCAGCTATGGCAGATCAGTTGGCATACTGTAACCTGATTAAATGTCTACGTTTGTAGCGCACTCATGAGTTTAGATCTCACTGCCCTTGTATGAGATTTTGGTTAATACAGGGCAGACTTCTGAAACTGAGGGAAAAGCTTAAAGACCGTTCAGTGCTTGAAGGGCTTTATCTTACATCATTTTGAGAAGATTTAGGCTCACATGTAATTTAGAAGAAATAGTTTTCACCCTGTATATTTCTGAAGCAAGACCTCTATTATGCAACAGTCTCTGAACAAGCAGATCCATCTGGGATTAAATGACCACCATATTCATTAGGTGTGAACCAGCCTGCAACTAGTTGCTGGACTATTGCCTAAATATTTGATGGCACATTTATTCACTCACTATAAGAAAGCAAATGGTGAATTTCAAACTGCTGATAACCAGACACCTCAGCTAAACAGAAATTGACATTATACTGCAAAATCTAGTACAGTGAAGAAATACGTAAGAAAACGGAGATATAAATATTTGAACACATGGCATTCTCTCAAGGAGTTTTTAAAGTACAAGAATATTTTTTCAGGGACTGCATAAACTGCAAAGACAAATAATCAAGAACTTTTATGCGCTGTCAAGATAGTAAATGCATTAATGATACAGTGCTGTACAAAACTTCATTTTTTCTAGGGAACATTTAGTTTTGTGAATGCAAATGGATCTCAGTGGTTTAGATTAAATTTGTCATGTTTATGCCTTGTTTAAAAAAAAAAAATAAAATTACATGGGGGTTAGTCATACCTCTGTCTCTGTACTCTTTCTGGACAAAAACCAAACCTGCATTGGTTCTTTTTTACCCTTCATAGAAACTGGACCCCTGTACTCCAGGTGGAACTGAGGATCTGAATTTTCTGGTGCCATAAGACACCTGAAATTAAGAGAAAACATATAAATGTATGTACTCTGCATGCATGCCATGTACTATATAAAATATTAAACATGATACAGATATGTGAGCAACAAAAGTCAAAGCTATCTCCAGATCGTTATTATATTTGTGTACCAATAAAGATATATCATAATGCAGTCCGACATACAGTTTCATGAGAACGGATATATTTAAATAATGTGTTGTAGGATTCCTATCACTTTCAACTTCAGAGACACTTTGATATTATGCTGTCAAAGTGATTTCTTTTAAGATGTCAACACCAATAAAAATACTGCATTACTCACCTGTAAGTATATTCAGAGACATTGATCTTTCCCTTTTCTCCAGTAGTTTCTGTTCTGCTTGTTAGATTCACTGTATTTCCAAAGAGACAGTAACGTGGCATTCTTTGGCCTATGACACCTGTGACTACCTCACCAGTATGGATACCTATTGTTATCTTTAGAGAGAAAAAAATAAAGTTTGAATATTTAAAATCAAAGCACCTAATCTGATACTTCTTACTAAATACAGGTATTATGCTATTTCTATCTACTACAGGTTTTTTTCCAAACTGCTCCTCCTGCTTCTTGAAAGCCTTGCATTTTGTGTTTTGTGTCACTTCTTTTTATTGTAGTACAGTGTCATGGCTCTGCCTCCTACATGAAAAAACAAACTGTATTTTTCCAGCATGCAACAGGCCATGCTGCAATTATGTACTGTGAAAGTTAAAAAAGTGGAAAAGAGGCATACTCTGCAGGTCTGTGTTTAAGTGCTCAGAAGGTGCAGAAATGGATGGTTTAGGGCAAGAAAAAAAAGATGTTTCTCAGATGAAAACATCATAGTATGTTTTCAGTTAAAAGCTCAAGAGACAGGAGAGGGGTTTGGAGAAACTCATTCTTATAGCACATTACAGTTATTGTAAAGCTCCAAATCAAACCTTCTTGCTTCTTTGCACAGTGACAAAGTGAAGTACACAGATCCAAACTAGGTGTTAAACCAGTAACATTCACTGAACTAGAAAGAGGCATCACACTTATTATTTTGCTCTCACAGCTTTCTGATAAGGACAGGTCAATGCAGCCTTCCCACTTCTGTAGTAATGCCACAGTATCTCCATAAAATCCCACAATAAGTGAAATTCCAATAATATACATTGTTGCTACTAATCAGTGCCATAACTTGCCCATGGAACTATACTTTTTAATGCAGTATTTTCTTATACTGACATAAGGATCTGAAATATGATCAAAAATATCACTGAAAGAATATTATTGTTCTGTTCATTGAGATGAAGACTCAACTAATTGTACTTGATGCGCAATGGGAATTTCCTGATTAGATTGAAATGATCGGAAAACAGACACAAATCATGCAAATCCAATTTAGTCCTTTAAAAGTTTAAGCACAATAATAAGATTTTAAGGTCTGGAAATGAACATGTTACATCTACGTGTGACTCTTCATATTATTTGTAGATATCTGTTTCAAAATTTAACGATACCAAAGCTTGCGTGAACTGGGACTTGAGCATTATCATATTTCAAAGCATTACCATCATATCAAAGAATGGGCTCTCATTCAAGCCCTCACATTTACTAACCTGTACAGGCTCACCATCTACTTGAACTTGGCCTGCTATTTCCATCATATCCAATGCAAGGTGGCAGATAGATCGAGCATGATGAATGCAAGGCTCTGGTAAACCACTCACTGTCATATATTTGTCCCCAACTGTTTCCACCTATCAAGATACATATTTTTCAATTACTCTATAATCATGAGCTTTAGAGTATTAGAATGGATGGAGTGCTTCCTGCAAGACTACTCGTTCTTTCAAAAAGCTTCCCTTCACTTTCATTCAAATCACCCTAATCCCCATCATCTCAACTTGTTATTGAAGAGAATGTACTGTCTGCCCAAAGTGTAACCAATTAAAATGACACTGTGATTGTGACTTGAGCCTCTCTTGGTTCGCTTGGTACAGGACAAAAAATTGATTTCTAGTAAAAGCTAGGAATGAACCTTACACATACAAACACACAAGCATATGCAGGTACATGTATGATGTATGTATCTCTTCCTTTACCTATCTACCTGCTACCAGCTGCATCTGCAACTACACCACATTCCTAATGAAATTCACATTATAAATAGCTGAATAATACGTTATAATTTACAACCACAAGGCTCAGGTATATGACTGAAAAATTTAAAAGCACAGGGTCAGCAGAACCACAAATTGCTTGTTCACATCTGCTAAATGTGGAAGTAGATTTGCATATCCACCTACTGTGTGACTGTCCAGAAATCCTGCTGGGAACTAAGCCCTTAATGTTCCTTCACACATTTAAAAAACATACTCTTTAGCTATGTAATAGCAATTTACACAGTTCAAAGACTGCAAACACAACTTCTTTTTTTCTCTTTTTAAAGCCTAAAATCCAAAGGATGGAAAAGAATAGGATGATTGTAAATTATTGAAAAGTCACAGATTAAAGACTCTGAAAATCTTCTGCTTACCTTATAAACAAATGGATTCCTTCGTGAATCAGTCAGAATATCAAATCTCGTGTAAAGATCATTTAAAAGGTTAACAATCTTCATGGCTCCCTCTCCAGAGGCATGTTTACTACAGAAGGCATTGAATCCAACAATGCCACTAAACAGAATAGTCACATTGTCATACCGCTTAGCTGGAACAGGACGCTTATGTCTCAGCTCATTTGCCACTGATGGTGGTAGAACAGAGTACAGCAATCTACATGTATAAGAAAAGAAAGGCACAAGCAAAACAGAAAGAATGTAAAGAAAGGTCTTTACATCAGCATTCTTCAAATATTAACTTAGTACCTTCCATAGGGTGTATAAGATACATCATCAAAGATGATCACTAAATAATGTTATTTGGGAAACAAGAACTGATATACATCAGCATACCTAAAGCCATGCATTTCAAACACAAATTAATATATCTAACCAACAAAATGAGACACATATTACTAATTCTGACATTATCTATTAATAGTGTCTTGGATCATTTCTGCTTATTGCTTAAGCATTTCTGCTATATCCTCAGCTCATGTAATCTGGCTTTGCTCACAGAACCACAAAAATGGCAAAAAAAGGCCATGAAGAGATCAGTTTTCCACCTTTGATCAATTCCTGCATTGCTAAATGATTCCTCTTCATTGAGAATTCTGCTTTTAGGGTTTATTGCATGGGTTTTTTTAATTAATAGTCTACATGACCTATTAACACTTGTTTCAGTTTACAAATTACGCAAATAAAATCCAAATCACACCCAAAGAGCTTCACCCTACTCTCAGGTGTATTCCTTCAACTTTCTAACTGACAAATGAAGGTGTATGTCCCTCCTTACGCAGCTAAGTGGACAAGCTAAAGATCTCTGACTGTTTCGCATTGCTTTGTACATAGCCTCCTGCACAAGCCCTCATCAGATTTTTTGGCAAGTTCACTACTGCATGCGTCATAGGTAGTGACACTGTCTGTTCCAGCAGCTGCCAAGAAGGCTAAATAAAATTACTTTATAAAGCAAAGCAACAGGAATGAATCTAAAAAATATTTTTTAGGCTTCTTTTCTGACTCTTCTGTCCATCCCTTTCAGATCTTTTTACAATAATTTCCATTACTACAGAAAAAAAACAAACTTGTCCACTTAATTCATAGCACAATGAATGTTAACTCTACTACTAAACAAGTATAATCCACAAAAAATTCTTCTATTACAGAGATGGGAACTATGTTTTAAAAAACAAGAGTCAACCATCAACCCCACACTGCTTGTAACACAAACTTTCAATTTACCTGCCAGTAGTCCTTAAGATGTGCTGCCACAGACTAATGCTATGAATTTGATTTTACAGTTACCTGTAGAAATGGACTTGGGGCCAAATGCATAAACTTTATTATTGTTATGTACTTATATCTAGACAGTTGCATTATCTAGATAACCTTAAACTCACTTTTACAGGTAACTATAAAATGAAATTCATAGCAGTAGCCTATTGCAAAACTTCACCTTTACACAGACTATTTTTAAGGCTTCCAAAATGTGTTTTCCTCCTCTATTAACCTGTGAGCATGGCAGTTTAGACAGACAAAGTGGTCACCAGCAGATTTACTCCGTTAAATAGTACTGTATGGCCATTCACCAAATTAATTTTGGCTACAAGGACTGCATGTACAGAAGTTTGTAAAACTACTGCTTTAGGTAACCCACAAAGCAAAAAGGATTTTCAGTTCACTTCTCATAGCTTTCCTTATCAGGGAGGGAGCAATCAAAGCATCTATGCATGTAACAGCCTAGACTGCAAATGACATTTGACAATCTAAATGAAGAAATACCCTATGAAGTGTTAAAGTAAAATGTTCTTTCTTGACTCCAAAATTAACAGCACTGAGTATCTCTCATATTCCTTCCAAGATTCTGTTATTTTTTGAAGAAGACAGCTATAAATAATATATGGCTGTAACAGTTTCAGCTCAAAATCAGGACTTGGTTCTTACGTGTCTGTCTTTTTCTTTTCGTCTTCCAGCGCGCGCAGTGTGTGCTGCAGTCTGTCAGTGAGGATCTCAAGCTCTTGAGTCAGTTTATATTCCTCTCTGAACTGCTCTCCCAAAAGTACCAGATCACGAGTAGCATCATGCAATGGAATATCACTCAGATATAAACCTCTCCTGGTTAAATCATCCAAGTTCATTACACTGCAATGTGAAGAAACATATAATAGTATGGGTACAATTTAACTAGCCAAAGGAGCACCTAAAACTCAAATGAACAGCAGAGGCTGCTGAATAACAGAAGAAAGATGATGCTTCTGAACTTGTGATGAGGTGTGCAACATGTCCCTTCTATGAAATACCTTACTTGTGTTCATCTATATTAACAGATGGCTCTTGACTGTTCCACTTAAGTACAGAATTCTCATTGATGAATTTCATGAATGTATCAAATGTACATACTTCAGTTCACAAATAACACCAAGATTATACCAAGGTAGCCTCTTCCTCTTCTGTCTTCATCCACCCTTTCCCTTTCACACAGGAGATTAACAAATCATAACTGTAATCTGATGTGTTAACTCAACATGCTTTTACCTAAAGACACCCTTCATTCAATCCCCCATTTCAATTATTTCTTTATAACTATCAATGATCTATGACATTAAAAGTACTGCAAAAATCTATGAATTCACATAGGAAACCAAATCATTGCGCTATTTCTTAGCACTCTCAGAGTAAGAAACAGAGGACAAAATTTACCAAAAATCCTGGAATCATGAGAAATTCACATTTGTGCAAACTGGACCAGGGCATCCCAATGTTTATACTGAATTATTTAATAATCAGTCAAGTTCTAATACTTAAATGCTCCTCACTCTTTTATTATAAACACATTGAAATCAATGAAATCAATACCTGAAGCAATTAATCTCTGTACTACTACTCTCATAAGTCTTCCTAAAATTAGTAACTGTAAAATGAAAATCAATATTGTAGAACTCTTAAGGTTTAAAGTACCTTGGCGAACAAAGAAAGAGAATGCTGTCTGCTTCAGGCAAGTAGATCATTTGCCCTTTCAGACGTAGGCAGCTGATTTCTGTGCCAGTCAGTTCATCTTCACACTCCAACTTTTCCACATCCAACAGCCCCTCCTGGTGATGAAAAGTCACAATTATATAAGGGCAGTGGTACATGTGTTACACACCAGGCCACATATGTAAGTGCCTTCACTATGAAGGCAGTCAGAATGTTTGAAATAGAGTTACATCCTACATTAAAACCTAATTAATTTTTCATTTGAACACCATACACTACCCGTATTTCAATACTATGATTTGCTACCTCAAAGATATAAAGCATGGTATCTTTCTTTACGTTCATGTTTGTAACTTCTTTTCTTCTGTGTCATGTCTTCACAACAGTTTGACAAAAGTATTGCCTATTTGATGAAGTTCTATCTGTACCTGGGAGCAACTCTAAGAAATCTTGTTGTGTTTCTCTCAGGTACATTTTTCTATAAATAAACAGGCTCCTTGACATAGTATATGCTACACTACAAGCTCTACATCAGCCACTTGCTCTCCTGCCCTCTCTAGAGAAAAGGACACACTGTGTACGAACATATGTACCCAAGCAAGAACACATTCCATATTTGTCTCCCACATTGTTCTGAAGCAAAAGTAAATGTAATTATCTTTCTACATATACTTCAGTACAATGCCATACTATGGGTTGGCCCTTTGCAAAGAAAGCATCAGACATGAAGTATATGTACTTCACCATGCCTACAAGGTGCTCTACTTGACATCCACACATGAATTCAGACCTGTAACTTTTTCTTGGCTCCCAACTCAAAAGGGACTACTACCATGCAAAGAATTTTCTCTGAAGACTTCTGATCTTTCAGCACTTTTTTGCATCTTTCCAAAGCATATTCACTTAAAGAAAAGCCAGGTGAATATTCTCTAGTTACCTTGGTCCTCAGTACAAAGACTGTATTGATATGAGAGAGGATCCCATGGAAACTAATATCAATATGAGGCCGGACCAAGGAGAAAACTGACAGCAAACTGCAATTACCTGGCTGAAGCTAGAATTGGAAAAGAAAAAAAAAAAAAGGTTGTTATGTTTTATAATAAAACCAAACATGAAGTAATTATATTCAGTTTGCTTAGATGACAATACTGAATGGAAGAGAATATATTCTTTATGCATTTCTCCATTAAAATACAAGGGGTTTGAACTAAGGATTTTACATCAGAAGTATATCAAAGTGCAATTCTGTCAGCAATACGGCTTTGTAAAATTGCGTTAGACTATCACATTCATTATCTGTCAAAATGTTCCCACTCTACAGTAAAAAAGCTTTCCAGTGTTTCATTTCTAACTGACCTCCTTCAAATTACCTTTTCAATAAGCCATGTTCCCTAAAGCATCACCTCTGATAATAAGGATACTGATAGCTATCCTCAGTAGGCTGAATAGCTGTTCAGTGAATGCCCTTGGGAAGAATCTGGCAAAGCTACTTATAAAGCTCTCCTTTAAATTTTTTCTGCACAATTCAGAGAGAAATTATCAAAAACAAATCACAGGAAAAAGCTAATAACATAAAACCACATTTAAAAGTATGTGCAACATTTGTGCACATAATTGCAAAGATCATTTGACATTTTCATCATTCTACCTCTGGCTTTTCTCATATTATTCCTTCCACCTGTTACTTACATTTTGAAACCTTGTCAGCTCTTTCAGGCAAGAACTGAGGTATCCTATCATATACAGAATACATAACATTAAATGGACATAAATGGACCTCTGAGTACTCTTACCGTAAATAACCCACAGGAAACTGCAGTAGCTGCATTCAGTTCAGCACACACACACACACATATATATATGTGCATATATATATACTTATGATGCACAAGCCAAGAAAGCATGCTAGAGTTTCTGTTATTCTGCTCTGCAGTTATTGTGCACCTGACAGTTTAAGTATTTAAAGGCACTACTATCAAGTAACATATATAGACTATGTTATCTGCTGCTACACTATGCAGTAGCATGGGCAAGACCATGTTCTGAACCTCAGGCCAAGTTGCACTGACTGTATCACATCCACTTTAAAGAGTTATCTGCTCCTTTCATAGTAAATGTATCTTGGAGTGAGCTACAAGAAAGAACAGGGTATCAAGCTAACATTCGACTTTCCCCGCTCAAGCTTACTCCCTTACTGCACATAGACATGATCATAAGAGACAAAGCTGTTGCAGAATTAGGGCTATTTTCACAGTCCTTTTTCAAAGAAGAACACAATGTAGTAAATATTATATGCTTACACAGGAATGCAATTTAGACAGATAATCCTAAATTTATGTTATTAATCTTTAAAATAAACCTGTGAAGCATCTACTATTAGGAATTTCTGTAACTATTCATGCATGAGAATCACCTAACCTGTGGAAGGACTCTGTATATAGCATTGCCACACTGTGTGACCACCAGATCTCTGTCAAATATTATGTGGAAAGGGAAGGCTTTGCAGAAAGTATAGGGGCTGATGCGAGATTCTTGGGTACCATTTTCTTCAAATCTATCAAGGTCTTCATAGTAGTCCTCTTCTTTAGACTCTTTCTCTTCAATTAAAAATTGAATGTGGTCACATTCCTCATTTCTCTGTTGAATAACCTAGAAAATGAAGGAGAAAAAATGAAAAACTGAAAACTGCTACTCATTAATAATTGGAATGCTATTTTAAAGACAGGAACACATTTACAGCAAAAAGATTAATTCAGGAATGATATTTGCATCTTGGAAAATACTGTTTTCTAGTATTTCTGACTTTAGAGTCTTTATAATTTCAGGTGAACAATTATGCCTTTTTTTAGTCTAGTTGCTCTTTGCATGAACAATATATTGAATAGCACCCAAATACAATTTGTAAAGCCTAAGTAAAATGCACATCCTGAAATCAGGGGTCAAGGCTAAGGTTATGCTTGCTTTAACTGGTACTTGCTGGAACACTGGACTCTCCCCTCCCGTTGAATGAACTTGTGGCAAATCTTGAATTACACAGGCCACTTGAATCCTTGTTTTGATGAATTTTGTTTGCAAGGTCTATGACACAACAGCAAGTAGTACTGATCAGAGGATGGGCATGTCACAGTCAGTCAGAAGAAAGGTTGATGGAATAGGTATTTGAATATACAGTCCCTACACATTCAAGCAGACTGTTAGATGAAGATCAACAGAAAAAACTGAAAGCAATCACAATCTTCTTCAAGCTGCATTCCATACTAAATGAAATTTAAGCAAAGCCTTAGTCATCTCTGTCAGTGGAATCTCAAATAAGTGTCTTGAATATAGCATCTCACACCTTAGTAATTTTACTCAAAGTTAGTAAAAAACAGGAAATTAATAGGGATTATTTTGTCTGCAGTGAGAGTCATGTATTGTAGTATAATTAAAGATATTAACTAATAGAATAACATAATTGACCTTGAGAGGCCAAATTTACCTCTTCTCAAGTTTAATTAGATTTAATGACTGGAACAGAACAATTCTATTTACACAGTATTGTTTAGCGGCAACTTTCTGGAACATGTTGCACCTGATTCTACTTTCATGTAGAATTTGATCCTAAAGCCACTGAAACAAAATAGACTTCTTAAAAGCACAAACACTGCACTGATCCCTCAGATGTTTAGTTTATAAAATATTTCTCCTCCACAACTGTCAGCCATGCTACTGATGGGCTGGGGAATGGTGATACCTTTCTTTGTTCCTATACAAATGGAGGAGTGTAAAACAACAAAACTGTAATTTTTTGTTAAATGATGCTTAATTAAGAAGGCAGTGTTCCCTGATCTCCTATTTGACTATTCATTTAAAGGAAAGAATGGCTTTTCTGGAGAACAGTTAGAGCAGGAGCCTTGTTTAGGTGCTCTATACCATGAGCTGCATTAGTCTTCTCTTTCTATTACATATGTAACTAACAGAGAAAGATTGGACTACTAAATTTACCGGCTCATGTAGGTACCTAAGACTGGATGCATGAACAAGTTCAAATGCTAATGTTGATTAAACCTACCTTCCTCAAGAAACTGTGTTGGCAATCCATATGTCAGAATGTGACAAAGACAAATGCGAAATTATGAGTTAATAAAAGGTAAACCTCAGAAAAATTATGTGGTGGTCATTTGAGGAAAACAAGTTATGTGGGTTTGTCTGGGAAAATGGAACATAGTAGATGGAGACCTAGTTTTCCTCTGAATTTAGGGTTTAAAGGTTCTCCATGTTCTTCCTCTTCTTTTAAATCATTATCCCTGAAATTGTGAGAGACTGCAGCCATACTGAGGACTGGTGGAACACACTTAGAGTCTCAGTTCTTACTTTCTACCGCTTGTGCACACTTCCACAGGTTTTATTCTATTCCTAATATTATTATGGCCAAGGATAGCTGAGGCACAGTAACCTTTCTTAAATTGTGTAGAATTACCACTAGAATTGATCTATGTTTCCAGATCATTTCCAGTCTTGGATCTTACTTCAAAGAGCTGCTCTTGCCACAGCTGAAAAAAACCAAAATGCTTATTTTGAATGAAAAGCTTCTTAATTCGGCAAAACAGTCCTAAAATTATTTTTTTAATATCTAATAATTATTACAGAAATGTTCACATTAACAGCACATCACCTTCCAGAGACAGTAATATTATAACCTACTGACCAAATAGTCACTGCTGCAAATTTCCCAGGCATCTTCAAGTTCATTTGCAACACTATTTTTGACCAGACTCCAGGGCATCAAGAAGTGCCTCCTGTACTAGTGCATTAGTGCAGCAAATGAACAGGCCAAATACATGAAATGTGTCAGATCGACAAGACAGCCACAGTGCCAGCTGCACACTCCTGGTAAACCTGATATGCTGTGGACATGGATGGTTTACTGAATTTGATTCTGGTCATACACACACAGACCCTTCTTGACAGACACTACAATAATATCCCGCTCCAGGCTAAGAAAACTACTGATTCACAACTTCCCACTGGATATGTAATTTCATGATGTTTTTTCTGTTCACATCATTTATGCACTATCTAATCTTAGGTAGAATTTATCTCACTATGTCATCCACCTTATCAGCAAATTTAAAATGACCATTACTTGACATTAACAGAGTATGTTAAATTCTGTCCCTTCACCCTTGTACCTAAAGATCCAATCTAATTTGCCAAAGACCTGCCCTACGTACTCTGCAGTAAGCTTAACTAGGATAGAACTTACCCACTGTTTCATTCTCCAAGCAAAGTTTGTAAGCCACAGAATTTCACTGTCATTTAAATACTGTTGAAGAAGCCTCTGTTAAATGCTTGACAAATGAAAGTTCAGTGACAGAAGCAACAAAGCCAGGAATAAAATCTAATTCTTCCTCCTCTCCAGTCTTAGGTGGTGAAGTGACATCAGTTCACCATGTCTAAGAGCTCAATCACCATAGTAACTGCAGTTTGAAGCGGAAAATCACTCTCCTGGTTTCAAAGAGAACATATAACAATTCCTAACATGCCTGTGCTTCTCAGAGGGTGTATCTTCAGAGTTCATCCTTTCTTAGCCAAGTGAAAAGTCAAACCAACATTTCAGAGAAGGACAATTAAAAGAACAGTTATTTTAAAATGATGCTGTCATTTAATATATTTGGTGAGCTACACACAAGACATTAAATCCAGCAGTATCACTGCGATACAGCAGGTATAATGAACACATACTACCTGTTAAACTTCCACTGATGTACTTACATGATAAAACTCAATTCTATAGATATGAGCATGTCCCTGAGATACACTCGTATCTCAGGACAGAGAGAAGGGGAAGGACAGATTGTCCTTCAACAGGGTCTTTCTCCATCAGATTGTGAAGAGTAATATGAAGTCAGGAGTTTGCCATTTAAAGGTCAGTACAGGCTGAAATTCTTGATGTCTTCTGATCAAACCCAAGTGCGCAATGCTACTTGATGAATTTCACTGCAGCTGTTCTGGGGTGATCCTGAGGCAAAGCAGTTCACTGTGTAGATGGCACCACCCTTAGCTTTGTACACCCAACATTAAAACTGTGGGAATGTCTCTAAGTTTCCAGCTGTGCTTGTGTCAGACTTAGAGGCTGATCATGCTCCACAACTGACATCTTCATACACAGCTAGCATTTTAACATGTGGTCAGTACTGTTTACCCTCCATAATTACCAATGTAGTTTTTAGTCAGCTCTCCAGCTGGTCACATCTTCGCTTCCATTTTTATATTGCCCTTTAGTAATGAGACAGTTTGAAATTACCATCTTGTCAAAGACTTTCCTTGATCTTTTTTCATTTTACATTGTAAATCATCTTCCCTGTCTAAAAGAAAGACACTGATAGTCCACTCTCAGATAAGGACAGAACTGCAAAAGTCTGTCTTCCCAACAGATTTCTGGGCTTTGTACGATTGTACAACATTCTTCGTTGACCCGTCTCATTTGTAGCCTTGAGGGAATCCCCGTCCTGACTTCACCTTCCTGAGTTACCCTCATTCATATACAAACAACTTCTAACAAGTGAAGCAAGAGAAGACATAGCCAGAAGGCTTCCAAAAGAGATCTCATGACAAAGCTGGTCGCCAGCACCATGAAGATTTTTTGCTCTCATACTGATACTGGTGGAACTTAAATATTCTTAGCATGTTCTCAAAAGTCAGCAACAATTCTTGGGACAATACCTGCTGCAAACATACAATCTTAGCTCAACTTAGCTAAAACTGAATTACCCTGTCAGGGAAGATAAAGCAAATTGGATTTGAACTAATTAATCAATCCATGTCAACCTGGGCTTTCATGAACTATACAACTGCAATTGTGAATGCAAGTGCAAATCAAATGGCCTTTCTTTCTGTGCTAACAGCGTTTAACAGAGACAAACTGAGACCTTTTATGTTTTTTTTCTTTTTCCTTGCCTTCAGCACACACATTCCCGAGGTGTTAAAAGAAAGGGCACATTTCCTGAGGGACACCATTCTGGAAAAGGAAGCCCTTTTATATTTTAGAAGAACATGTGTGTGTATATATATATATATATATGTACGTATGCTCCTTCCAACTTCTGCCATTCCATGATTCTGTATAACCCATGAAACAAAATCTAATCACTTAATGAAATAAAAGCAGAATTACTGTAAACAATTAAGATCTGCTACCACTTGCACAGAAGCTGGTAAGAAAAATTTAAGAGAATTCAAGCAGAACTGTATGGAAATACAGACTTAGAAGCATGTATTCTCTCAAATGGATTTATGTAAGCATTTGTTCTAAATAGCCAAAAAAGAAAGTGATTAATAAAGTACTAAACATCAAACTGTAGATATCAACTTCACACTAATTAATACAAAGAGAACTGCAGAACTTACTAAACCAGTCCTGTGTTGGATTGTTATGTAAATGCTTTGGATAGAGACCTGGAAGGACAACTTGTGAATCTCATCTCTGTTCTTGCACGTTGGTAGGCAACTCCCATAATAACATGAGAAACTTAGAGCTAGGCATTGGCTCTTACTACTTAAAAAAAATTCCCCCTTAAGCAAAATTCTAACTAAAGACCAAACCAAAAATTTTACAGAAGAGGCACTGACTGGCCCACAAAAACAGGGAATGAAAATCAACTCCATTGTTTTTCTGTGCTGTGCTATTTCAAAGAAAGAATTACAAACAGTCTGAAACATGAAAGCATTAACTGAATTATGAGGCAAGAGACGGAAATAAGTCAGACAATTTTTTTCTCCTGTTCTCATTTTTTTGAACAGTGTAAAACTAGCCAGGTACCACAATGGCAGACTTACTTTGCTGTCATACCCCCACTATGTACCATTAATGATTAATAGTTGACCTGTCGAGTAATGGAGAGAGACTTTCATTGTCTGTGAGGGTAAGCTGCAAATTTTGGCACTCTGACCTTGCAGAAACAAGTAACTGATTATTCTCTACATAACTACCACTGTAGTTTGTGAGCACATGTGGAGTTAAGCACTACTTAATGTCATTAAAGGTGTCAAAAGCTAGGATTATTAGCCAGCAGAGACAACAAAAGTTCAGGGCTGAGGGCATGTGACTTTCTAGTAGAGACAAGGGAAAAAACAGGGTAACAGACAAAATAAAATACAGACAATATGTACTTTCTTCAGTTTAGAGGTAACACTAATTCTTAGGCACCTATGTGCTCTTAGCCCAGTCTGCAAGTATACTTTGTATTTAAATTGAACTTTGTGCTCACTTACAATAGGTGTGACCAACAGTATTAAATTCTTTTTAATTATGGTACAACAATAATATTTCCAGAAAAGCTTAAGAAAGTCACATGAAAAGAGAAGTAAATTTATAATTAATATTTAAACCTCCTCAGAACACATATTATTTCTCCTCTGCCTTGCTGACCACTTTTGTCTTTGCATGACCCCTTGACTATGCTGGCAGAACTCTTTCTGACAGAAAGAACACCAGACCACATAAAGAAATAGGTGTAATAAACCCAGAAAAAAAATAAATGCTATTTTAATAACCCAGAAAAAAGAAAAACGTTATTTTGAACCCAGTTCACTTCCTCAGTCTAGCTTATTTTATAGCTTGACAACAGCTGGAGGGACACAGCTGAAGAAGCTGTCATAGGACAAGCTTGAGCAGTAAGAGAAGGAAGACTGAATAAGTTGCCAGAAGAAATGCTTGTCAATCAACAGTTTCAGCAGTCTTGCAGCCAACTTTCCAACATGGCCCCCCTTGTCTGTCTCAACACGTTGAATAAACAGGGACTAAAGAAGAGGATTGTTTTGATTCTGTTGCATCCTTCCGTATTTGAGCACTAACACCTGCTGTAAATGTCTGAACTACGGATTTCTAGAGTAGAATCTAAGCAAGGACATCAAGTATATCACCATCACTATACACAACTAGCCATTTAACCTGAGCTAACTTCACTTCTGATTTTCTTTATTTGACAGAAGCTTTCGATGCACACATCCCTTCAGACATTACCTTCATATCTATTTCTGTACCATGGATCTGTTGAGCTACTGTTTTGATGATGCCAATGACAATATCCTGGAGACCTTCTCTTTCTGAATAGTAATGCAGAATGAGTCCCTTCCCCTTCTCTGCATCAGTACACCTGAAGGAAGGGGCTCGCATGCCCGGGTAAATAGTAGCAAGGTGGTCATGCAAAGCATCCAGGTTCTGGAAGAAGAAATTAAAAACATGATTATAAGGCATTCACTTATTAGTTCTGAAGAAAGTGTGTACATATTCTGTCTAATTTGAACATCTGCTTTCTCCTGCTGCTCACATTCCCTGTGCATTTGCCATATGATTTGTAGAATTGCCATCATAGCAAGCTTTTCAGGTAGCCTGTAATGTTCTTTCCGTTTACTGCGGCAATCAAAATTAACACTATTAAAAATTACTCCAGTTAGTATGAATTCATGCTTGACTATGCTGTATTTGGAAACACTCTGACAATTAAAGACTCTGTGTGTATTTTCCAAACCTGTACCTTATCCATTTTTATCCCTTCCGATTATAGTCCCTATAATTTCCTCTTCAGATGTAAATTTACGTGTCAAATACAAATAAGCATGCTTGAATAAACATGACTCTTTTTCCTTATTTTCAAAGAAAAGGCCTAGTTCTGACATTTTTAACAGTCAACCCAAGTTTACAGGACCTGACAAAGTTTCAAATTTTAATGTAAAGATAAAAATGACTGAAAGACCAACCTCAAATACATATTTTCTCTGAGAATAACTGGAAAAAAGCCTCACAGAATACATAGCACATATCACAGCTGCTGTAATCATGTTTCAGAAAAGATTATTCAGGAAAGGGAAGAAGTTTTCTTCTGTTTTTCTAGTTAATGTCCTGGACATCTTATGCATTGAACTTTAAATCTTGACCAGAAAGAGAAGACCTAAATGATAAACTGATAGGCATATCTAATAAGGACATTAAAGAAAACAATGAGATCAATATCACACTTAGAACACAAGACTTGCTCTTTGATTGCAAAGCAATTTTCAAGGCTCCAGGTTGCTATTTACTGTATACCTAACACAGTAAGAGCAACTTAGTTTGCTGGATAGTGTTGCAACCCACATAATTATTTACCTATATTGTAAAATTCATACAACTTCTTAACATCTTAAGTCCAGAACATTACTGCATATTTTAAATGTTGTTCTCTTACCCTCTCAAGTAAGTGCTAGAACCAGGCTCTGCATATTGTTTTCTGCCAGCACAAGAAGAGAGGTGAAAATATTTTCAATGTGCTGTCTGGGACATTCTCCACCTTCCATGAGCATCTGTCAATCATCAAATTTGTGGAAGCATACTGAACTTGATTTCATGTGAGCTGTGAAGTGCCTGGACAGCTGCCTCTTCTGGGAGGCCTCCAGAGGAAATGAGATGCTTAGAAATGAATTCCGTAGGATGTACTCAGCCTGGAACTTCCTCCTTCAGTTTTTTGGTTTGTTTCAAATCTATGTTTTTGTTGCTATATCAACACCTCCAAATTAAAACTTGAAGAGGCAACAATCTGGAAGTCAATTCATTCCAGCTGTTAGTGGGCATTCAACTGCAACTGCCTGAAGGCAAATTCTGCAAGATCTTTGCAGGGTTCAAGACAGTGAAATGGGAAGAGACTGCTTTGGAAGTGTGGATGAGAAAAGACCAAGAGATCTGACTGGCTCTGAGGGAGTGCCCCACAATCTCCTTAATCAGGTACAGAAATGCTCTTTCAGTACATATGTCTCAGAGACAGCAGGGATATATTGACCTTTTGGAAAAAAACTGCTGAAGAGATACATGGGAAAAGACGACAATCTTTCAGTTACAGCCATCAACACCTGAAGAATTTCAAAAGGAGTTTGTTATAGGAAATGGCCGATATCAAGGCAGAATTTTAATAAGATGGTTGTGTAATTATTAACATTTAAGTCTGACACTATTGCTACCATCTGGCACTATCCCCATTCTGCAAGACCACTTTGCCAGCCTGCTACCCCACTTCTGCTGACTTTGTCCAAGAAGTGTTACAGGTGAGCCCATATGATATCCCTTTAGTCTTTACTCTCTAATCACCCAGAGTGTGGACTTGCTCAGGACATACTGCAGCTGCTTTCTAGACTCTCATGTGTCTTTTCTCCCTGTGCATACACGTTATTGGTTGAGCAAAGAGCTTACTGTATTCAGAACCTTGCTCCAACACAAGGAGCTGTAAAGATGTGCTTCCAGATCAAGGAGCTGAAATCACTCCCAGACCCTGCCATTTAGACATTATCATTGTGTCATTCTCATCATTGTCACTTGCACTTTTTTTGTGTGTGTATGTGTTTCGTCCATTCTAAGTTGATATTGCAGCTTCTGGAAGAACAAATGTGTGGGTTTTTCTAGTTTGTTTCTGCTGTTGGCTAGAGGTATGATCATGTACAGATAGTAAGTTAAGCTCCCTGCCTGAATTCTTGGCTCCTAGACTGCGTAGATATATGCTAGAGCTTATGCTGGGACCAGAGACACTAATTCTAGCACTCTGGAGAGCAGTGATTAGCTCCATGGTGAAACACTAAGGGATCTCCAAGCAAGAACAAGCAGTGATACTAAATCAGGCAGATCCTGGCCTGCCTAAAAGCAAAAGAGTTGTCACTGGCACCCGAAACTCAAAGATATGCTGTTCAGTTCTGTGCGGTACAGAGCATCTGGAAACTTTTCTAAAAGAGGAATTAATCCCCTGAAATTTATTGCACTGCCATTATGAACAACTAAATAGCCATGTAAATGATTCCCTACATGAAAGAACTAACCACTACTCCAGGGTTTTTTACTCAGTAGAAAGCTGGACACTGGGATTCTTAGGAGGTACCTCTTTTAAAACTGCTTCTCTTGGGCACGTATTTCAATCTGATCTGCAATTCTTCCAGGCCTGTGTTTTTCATAGAAAGTACAAATATTAGGTTTAGTTGCATGTTTTTTTGTTTTTAACTCTTTCATGAAGTTTGAAGTACTTGTGTTTCATCTACCAATGAACTCAATTTTCTCTGAGATGTCATGGGAAACAGAACGTAGAGATGAGATTTATTTTCACATGCTTTAAAAAGCTGTAGCCCTCAATTATTTCATGTACCCTGACTCACTACAGGTTTCAAGAAGCACCTTTTGGAACTCTATTATGTATTTTAAGAATCTGACTCAAGTTCAGCACACTGAATGCAACCTGCACCTATTTTTATAACAGGTATATGAATTAGTTTCCTGACCTAATCTGACTGCTGGAAGATGCACAAATAATAAATCACAGATAAAGCTGATTTTTCATCATAACAAAAAGCTAAAGAGTACACTTCTGGCACAGCTACTAGTACATTAGCCCTGTTAAAATTTACAGAGGTATATAATAGCCAATATCATCTGTTAACACTGAAATCCAAACAAAGCAGCTTAAAATATTATCATTAGAAGAAAATAAATTTCAGCTGTTCACACTTTAATAAATGTTTGGTGTGCACTACAAACGTGTCCAGTCTTTTCATCATCACACATGATTAAGGAATGGAAGGAAGTATACTGTATGGAAAAGGGCATGAGGGAAAGGAAAAGAGAAGGACAGGCCCATCCATGTACACCAACAGTGATGAAGCAACAGGCCGGATACATCCCTTTTTTATTTCTCCCCTTTTCTTGCTCAACCTTAACTGCAACCAATACATGAGTCATCTTTAGAAATCACATTTATCTTGCTTTGAGGGCAGCCTGCGAATGAAGCCATGAAATATAAAGGATGTCACATCCCACAGACAGACAATAGTACACAGATCACACATGGTATGCACATATTGGAGGGTACACATAAACTGTCTGCCCAGCAATTACAGTCCATGGGATTTGTACAAGAAGTCTGGGCTGACAGCATCTAGGATGCTCTGTAATAATCCAAGTTTTGCGGTAGGTAGTGAGACACAGAAGTAAATATTCTAGTAATCCAGCAACCTCTGCACTCTGCACTTTTCACTTAATATTGCTGGAGACATTTTAAGGGAGCAGATTACAAAAGGCTGCCAAATTTCCAGTGAAAAACAACAGAGATTTGACACTCAGCTTTTGTGCAATGTCCTGTGAAATCTTAATGAGTACTTTTAAACTCATTATAACACACAGTTCTCTCAAAAAGTGAAATATATGACAAATCTTAAATCCAAAGTGTTTTTCTGAAGTTAGCAATTTTCAAGTGACGAAAAAAGGAAGCCCATTTTTTTCTACACTTACATATCACACTTTAGAGAAGCAACTGCACTTCTTTCACACCACTGAAAAACTGTTTTCGTTTTGTTTTGGTTTACAGTGCCATATCAAGCAGTTCTGCAGTCAGGAAAGCATAAAAATTTACTTCCAACGCTGCTGCTCTATCCCACTCTTACTTCAGGGATGAAGTATAACGTCTTTGAGATGAGCTGTGTATGACCTCTAGCTCTGTACATAATGTACAATTAGAAATAACTAGTAGCTATATTTAGTCCAAGAGAAATTAGAAGAAATACCCTACAAATCTGAAGACCATATTTTCTGTTTTCTAGTACAAACAGGGTAAATCTTTTTACTTAATACACACAGACAATGTGGACTGGTGGGTTCTTCCATGTTTCTTCTACTCCATACACCTGTTATATATGAGAACTCCTTTGGAATTGCAAACAAAATTTCAGATTTATGAATGCCTCTGCAACCCCAGGTCACATGCCTTCTCACTCATTTATAAAACTGAACAGCCAAAAGATGCTATGGGAAAATTACTACTCTATCAGGTAACTGTATTAACTGAGAGGGAAAGAGAACACCACCACTAAAACTGCTGAGCAGTGGAAAGCTTTATAAAATACAAATACCAAGGCAGAAGACTTCCAGACACCTCTCCACAAATAACTGGGAGATTACAGATTGCAAATCTCAATCTAATCTGCTGACTAGACCATACTTCTGTCTGCTATCTAAAATAATTTGCCACAAAATTCTTACCTGCAAAAACTCTCTGACATTCGATCCCAAGACACGTAGAATTGTATCATAACCAGATTCTTGACAAAACACAAAAAACATCTTCCCAAACATTTGAAGAATTTCCCCGGCATTTAGATCTAGTTAAAACAGGAAAATACAATTAAGTCCAAACACTGTATTTCATGCGCTTTGCTTACCCCTTCAGTTTCATATTCATAAACAAGGAAGGCAGTACCTGAACTCTTCCCAGATCCAGTACATCAAGAATATGAGAAAAACAGGATTCAGGGCCCACATGGCACATAATAAGTATTAAATGCAGGAATTTCACTAGGATTTACCAATTACCATTATGACTTTGCTGCGTTGTGCATTTCATGCATTTATAGCATTTCAGATTTTGATTCAGTTTACTAATCACTACTTGAAAAGACAGGAAATCAGTTGTCAGTAGGGATCACTACTACCAACTGCTTGTAACACTGACCATGTTCTGTGGATGAGGTATATTACTACATTTTAAGGTGTTCCTATGACTTGGAATACTTTGGAAGTAATAAAAATCACTTTAAGGAATAAAAATATCTTAAACAGGCTAAGTAAACTCCTTTCTTCTGAGATTTAAAAAAAAAAAATGTCTTTGACCACTACCCTGTTTTCATTTCCTCTGCGCTAAATCCCATTGCTCTCTGCTATATTGGTTTTTTTTGGTTTTGTTTTGGGGTTTTTTTTTGGGGGTGGGGTGAATCTTTTTTTCTGTGCTGAATGGGCAAAGAAGATATCCTTATTACTTACTAAGGACCTTGCTTGCAGCTGCAACCAGATCGTAAGTTTTGGAATCATCATAAATGATTCTGACCAGAAACTGTCCTTCTTCATCCAGCTGTGCCTCCTTCCTAAACAGAAAATAGCATAAAATCTTTTTGGCTGAGGGAGAAGCACCATATTGATAAACCAATTGTATATTGTTTGGTACTAGCCTTTTAAAAAAATAAGTTTGTAGGTTCTACCTTTAAGAAGTTACTTCAGAGAGAAAATGACAAATCTGTTCCATATCTCAGAGTCATTAAGGTACAACACAAATATTTCAGACCATGCATGTTCTAAAACAATAATTAGCTGTGAGAAAATAAACACGATTTTTCAGTACAGAGCCTGACAACAACAAAATTTGCATTTTAAAGCAGGGGACTACCCAATAATCCAGACCAAGATGGGCTCTTCAAACACTTTTTAAACAAGTGTTTTCTTTCCTTCCAATTTTGATTCTACTTTATTTACAAAAGGCATGGGATGTTTTTAACACCATTTGCACATATCTTCAAAGAAGAATCTAAAATGAAGATGCAGGTACCTAATCAAATACCTTTTGCACATTCACAGTAGATAGGAAAAACCAAAAAAAGCATGCTAGGATTTTGTAAGAGCTTGTTCTTGTATTGCATGCTACTTTCATAAGTAAAAGCACATTAAAAATATACATTTCTTCACTAAAGGAAACAATTCTCAACCCCAGGTTTAAGACAAGCCTCATGCACGTACCACACGCACTCTTACTACTGCTTCTAAGTAAAAAAACTAAATGACTCCTTCATTTTTCAGGATCATTTCTTACTCCTTTCAGCTTGAACACTGGGCCAGCAGCTTGTCCGAAAGGCAGCACAACTTTGTAAGCTTTTTTTTTTTATTTTTGCCCAAGGTAAAAAAGTTGCTATCCCTAGGAAATGAACTGTTGTGCCTTCCAAGCCTTGCATCTGACAGAAGTGAGTTACTAGGGAAGGTCCACACGTGCCTTCATCCCTGTTTTACACCCCCAGCCCTAACAGAGGAACCAGGCCTCTTGCACTGCAGTGGTGGCTGAGTCCCAGCTCTCAGGAGGAGGACAAGGACACCTTCATGGGCAGGCAGGCCTCAGGACATGGCTGACCTAAGTACATGCACAGTGCATGTCAATGGCCATGGCCCCAACTCTTGCAAGTCATACTCTGTATTTGCTCCTCATTTCATCATTCTTCAGCAGAGAAATGTGACGCGCAGGGTGGCACACTGTGGTGTGTGATGAAGGCTCTGCTTGTTAAAGCCCTCATCTGACACAGGAGCACAGCCTCCTTTCTCGGTAAATTTTTTGCAACAGTTGTTCACCTTCTGTGGTCCACCTACAATGATTCTCTGTAGAAACAATGTTCTTTGCAGAATAATGACAAAAGAGGGGACATTTGTAGGTACTCATGCTCTTATTTATGGCTGAGTAAAACTAATATGATCACTGCATTAATAGTAGCTTTTCAGGGGGCAGGTAACAGCAACCTCGTAAAAAAGAGAAGATACCCTTTCATCTAAAGCAGCTTTATGCTGCAGAACACTTCAGAAAGACAAAAGAAAGGCAAAGAGGTAAGAAAGCCTAGAAGAGAATGACTGAATCATATCTCCTTATGTCACATCAAAAAAACAAATAGTACAGGAAGCTATAATCCAGAAAAAGCCTCAGAATTAGAAAAACTATCAAAAAGGCAGACAATGAGGTAGTTTTTATAAAAAACTAAGTACATGTCATGCAAATCAAGATGTTCATCAATTCAGGACTGCAATAATTATTTTTCTAAGGTACAAATGAAAGAGATTCATGAGTAAAAAACATATTTACTAGTATCAGAAATGCTCCTTGATATAACACTCAAACATACAGTTTAAGAGCCAATATTTCTAACTGCTCTAGATTTCTAACAGTCATCAGAGGAATTACAAACCTATAAGCAAGTACATTCTAAATCTACTATGTAAAATTCTACAACCACTTTTTATATCAAAATCTTTGTCTGTAATCATACCACGCTCAACCACCAAACAAAACAAAAGTCTCTGACTGAAACTCACTTTCTAATTTTCTAGAGCAGGCATAACTTATTTTAAAAATAAAATACAAAATAATAATGCCTGCACAACCATTCAAGCATTTACAGCTGCAGACAGTTATCCAGCCATACAAACAGAAACATCTTTTGTGTTACTCAAAGAGGAGAGAGGTCTGAGAATTAAATAATCTTGTTCATCTTAAAACTGCTAGATGGCAAATGATACTGCTGCTAAGGCCTGAATCCAATCTCATATAGTAGTAGTTTACTGACCTAAACGGAATTCCTTGTCATTTAACTCTCCAGTTAGTAATCATCAGTCTTTAATAATCTGTTCACTTGTCAAGGGAATTCCAGAACCCACTATTTCCTTTTTATTTTCCTTTAATCTTGCTCATCATATTCTTACTGCTGACCAAAAATTATACTACATTGGTTTTATATCTAAAAAATATATCTACTTTTTTTAACAAATTAATGAAGTCTTGTAACTGCTACTAAAAATACATTATTATAATCACTCTATGAATGGGCATGAACAAGCTGAACAGTTTTCCTAAATACAGCAAGGTGAGACTACATCTGCATAAAAGGAACATCATTCTCTAGTCAATGGCATGAAAAACATTAATAAACATAATGGGGGTGTTTATTTTCATACTCCAAAGTATTTTCACACTCCACAATAGTACTTCTGGTCCTCTTCCCAAGCCATTCTCTGAAAACTTCAGATCAGCCTGCAGGATATCAAGTCCCGCTGATTCTTGAAAACAGCTCCCATGCCACATATTCCTTCTTTTCCTAAATACGAGGACAGCTGTAGTTATTAGTAGAAAACACCATATTGAAGCGTATGAGATCAGTCAGGGACAAGAAGGTAGCGTTTACATATCCTAAGAACTGAATCAAAATTAATGTGAGAAGAAAACCATCTTGATTCTTTGATACCCATAACAGGAGATGTAACCAGAAATCAGATACAGTTTGGAGGGAAGTTTGCAAAGGGTGAACAAACTTTCCCACATCTCTGATACATACTGTCCTTTCTTTTAGTCTCTCTGATCTCAGCCAAACCACAAAGAATAACACACACATCTGGAAAAGCAATGAACATCCTCAAAAATTATGCATACTTGACCAACCCAGTAGACACAGTTTTTGTGTGTGAGAATTTTCTCTCTTAAAAATTGATGCAGTTTTATGATGCTGGTATCTCCTTCATAACTTCTTACATTTCTTTCCAATTACATTGACTGGAATTTTTCCTGCTTCTTTCTCTGTGCCAAGCCATGCTTCCTTTTTTCTTAATTTGTCTCTAGTTTACTTTCTCAGAGCTTTTCTTCAGTGCCTGCAGTTTTTCAGAGCCACCACTTTCTAAAATAACCAGTGGTTATTTCAATGCCTATTCCACTATTTTAGCTATTTTGTTTCTCTTCAGTTTTTTCTAGGTCCTTCAGATCACTCAGCAGCCATCTTCTCCGTAGCCTTAATGCTGTATTTCCCACTAAAACAACTTTATTGATAAAATTAAACAAAAAATAGTTCAATAAGCAATCACCTCTGCATTCCTTGGATATAATCATCTGTAGTGAAACTCACTGCTCTAAGGCTTAACTATCCCCTGTATTAGGAGCCTTGCTAGGCATTTCTGCAGCACAGAAAAAGAACCCAGTGCTTGTAGTGCAGGCTAATACTCCAAAACAACAACAAAAATATCTTGCTTGCTAGTTATTTTTATTTTAAAAAGACAGAAAAAAAATATATTTTTTAAAAAAATGTAATCCAACAAAAGCTAATTCACTTTGTGATTTTTTTTTTCTAGAAAATTTGTCAGATTAAATATTTACTCCTGCAGGGGATTATGCTCCTCACTCACAATCATGTGGGCAAAAATCTCTTGCTTGTCCTACAAAGACGGTAAATCCCATGACAGTGTCTGATCTAAATCTGTGCCAAAAGATAAACTGCCTTTTTAAAGCCTGTACTTGAATATTATTTAATATTTTTCTTCCCTTCCAGGACAATTCCTTCTCCGTACCTTTAAACCCTCCTGCGCTGCTACATCCCAATCACTTAGCTAGATGCTGAGCTGAAATGTAATTCAGTTATTTCCCTGGGTTATTTTTCTTCTGGATGGACTTCCCTATCTGCTTCATCACTTGGTCACAGAAGATGCTGTGCATACAGAACAACACGTAGCCAGACAGAGTGGCTGAGGACAGAACCGGAGGTTCGCTGAAGTCAGCTGAAGCCTTTGACCTGCCTCCAGTGAGCTAGGTCTGTGGTTTGTGAAGCCTTTCTGCCTCCCTATGTAATCTGACAGCAGTGAGAACTTCTGAAAGTCTTTCTCTCTGAAGTATTTGATTAGCTTTAAGACTGCATGTGATGGGGAAATGCTGCAGTAAGCTTATCCAAAATGGTCAATGCGATGTGAAAACGCTCCTATCTTTAGGGGTGCTTGTCCTTCAGCAAGTTCACAAAACTGGTACCTGATGTATCAAAGCTGCCCGTATTTACATGAAGCAATTGATTCTACAGCAAGGGTGATATGAAGAAACATATGATAGTGTTGTGAAAAGTTTTATAACCAATACTAAAAGTGAGCATGCTTTGTCAGGTTTGCAGAGCTGCTGTGGTTGGCTATCAACAGCATTCCTCCAGTGGGAGACATGTTTTTTTTCTCCATAATCTATGAGTACCACATATGAAAACAAACCTGCCTGTGCAGAACAACAAGGTATGGCTACAGACCTGAGTATGTGAACTTTAAAAGACCAGAAGACTGCAACTGTTCTTACCTGAACGCTTCCCTCTCCTGGCTCACAGATGGTTTATGAGCTGCGATTACAACCACAATATTATACAGAATCCTTAGATGCAGAGAATTTACATTTGGCTGACCATATTTCACAAAAACTTCATAATCCATAGTTTTATGAAAAACTGTGGCATTACCCCTGAAATGTTTTGCTGGAATTACAGTTTTTGACCAGACAGAATTATGAGAATACATTAGCATTGCTCTAATGTTTTCTGCAGACCGCAGTGTTTGATCACAAAGGCATTAACAGCAACAACATGCTGGTGGCTTTCCTAAAGTCTTGACTGGAAATGAGCCAAAAGCAACAAGCTCTGGCAAATTCTCAAGCCCTTGTTAATTCTTTAGTGAAGCAGCACTACAGTAGCAAACTTTTAACTTCTATATGGCCTTTCTTTCAAAGTAAATTCTAATTCAAATAGAACAGAATTTACAATTAATGTATCATTTACAGTTCTAGAGACAAAAGAAGGGTGTGCTTTTCTTCTAAAAATATCCATGATTTTAACACTCTTGTCTAAACTGACTCCTGTTATCAGCACATGGGATGCAATATTTCATGGTTCAAAACTTGCATCCTATGTTAGGCCTGTCCTAACTGCTACAGTCTGGCAGCCCTTTTTATTTACTTTAGACTAATTCTGAATGATAACACAGAGCTATTCGAATTGTGGGAAACAAAGATTCCAGCCCAGACTTTTCTAAAATGCCCTTTGTTTTCTTCCAGAATGTTTATATTATCCAGGTTAATGTGAGGAAGTTTACTTGGGGAAAAAAGAACCTTAACCATTGCACCATGGAAAATAACACAGCTATAGAGAGGCATTTTTCACGCACAAGTTTGACCTTGAAATCAATGGAAAAATTCCTATTGAGTAGGTCAAAGCAGGATCAAGTCTTAAAGCAGCCTTTCCTCCATCAGTCACGCTAACACCTCCCAAACTGCTGTTGGTCTAACAGCACAGAATAGTGTAGCAGGTGATACTACATGAGTCCAATGGGCCCTTTGAAAATCTTTCCTATTGTGAAACCAGCTTAGTATTTGAAAACACACTACTAATGTTTAAAGCTAATGTTAATAATGCTGATTTTTAAACCAGAGATTGTACACATTTTTATTTCACATAGAGGAAGTATCTTCTCTATTTTGATGTAGTAAGGATATTTTCTGTCATCTTTAGAGATTTTACAGACAACACAGTTGAACAAGATGCCATGCCAGGCTGGTCTTACTTATGCAGTCCACTGTGTACAGTGTTTTTTAATACAGTGTTGCAGCTGGATTGTAGCATTCAAAGGGAATTTGAATAAACCATAATAAAGATGAAGGTTGCTGCTGCCAGAACCTTTTTATTCCTGTGAAGCAGCACTCACTATAGTGTCTCTGTAGTCAGTCATAAGCTGGAATTAAACAATCTTAGAGAAAAAGAACCCTTCCTGTTAGAGACCTTTGCATTCACTAAACATTGAGAATATGTAAAGCATACAAACAGAAAAAAAAAAAAAGACAGTACAAGACTGCATGGAACAATTACTTTTTATCCTGAAGATGCACAGGCTTCTCTGTAATGCAACAGTATTATTATTCAGAAGCTGCTGGCGTCACTCTAACAGATCATCTCTGCCCCAAAAGCACACTGAATCTCTGCCTGTGAAAACTGCAGTCCAAAGTGCATGCCCTGGGTGTGTCACCCTGAACACACCACAACACCAGCTAGTTCCATGACCACCTTTACGACTTCTTCCATGACAGGCATTGTTTCTGTTGGGCCTTTTGCCACCATTGTGCTTAACTATTATTGGTGTACCAAGGATGGAAGAAGTGTTTATTAAATTGAACAGACCAGTCAAAACAAACCTAATGACAAAATAACACTACTGCACTTACTCAGAAACCCCACATGGTTCTGATCTCACTGACAGGAGCATGTCAAGTTTAATTCCGTTCCAAGAGTAACACAAACAGAATTATGTGTCAGAACTGAAGATGTTATCAGTAAAATCAGAATCATCACCTTTGCGTCTCTTTTACATTAAAATAGCAAACTCACTGCTCATTCTATTATTTCACAGATAGTTTGTGTTTTCAAAATGGTTCTCATCTTGTTTTCATGTATTTCATCAAGATGCTTTGTTAAAAATTATTAAAAATATTGAACCACTCTTCTCACTCCTCCCAAAAGGAAAAAAAGAAAACAGACGTGTACACGTTGTGGATGGTTCAGAGACATTTTAAAACACCCAGCTGGGAAAAACATAAATTATATTAAGTTACAAGATTAAATAAAAATGGGAATCTGTCCAGGAAAATTATGTTCTGGGTAAAGTAAATAGGTGTATTTATAGACTTCAGAGTTCTGAGTTATTTCCCAGTTTTACAGGCTGGATATGAAAGTGTTTAATGTAGGTTTTCAAAACAAGATAATCCTAAAAGATACAGTTAACAAGTGTGGAAGCTTTTTGCTACTATTCCAAATACTGAAAATATAATGCTAGTATTATTTTGCTTCCTTTTAAAAGGAATGGTATTTACAAAATACTCTTTTAAGCATTTCATTTATATGAGTGAGTGATATGTTT
Source organism: Psittacus erithacus (assembly GCA_009867235.2). Lineage (NCBI taxonomy): Eukaryota > Metazoa > Chordata > Aves > Psittaciformes > Psittacidae > Psittacus > Psittacus erithacus. Next base: position 92,424 of record WYDI02024150.1, read on the forward strand.
ATAAAACCTAGTATCCTGACAGGTCTAAAAGCACTTCCCAATCCTGAGAAAACTGCAGAGTACCTGAGAGATGCTACAAGAAGGCCATGCTCTACAACATGACACTATTTCCTTTTAACTAAGCCCTTCCCAGATGAATTAAAGAATTTGGCATCCATGCTGAACTCCTGACCTCCAAGCAGGTCCTTCCCCTGTGAGGAACTGAAGGGGCAGGAAGTGTAGCATCCTGACCCTATGAATCTTGTGAGTATTAACTGCCAGACCCATGAAGAATCATCTATTCAGCATCAGTTTTAAGAAAACTTAAAATACACTGCTTAGAACTTTAGTACGAAATAAGGACTTAAAAATATAAACAACAATAAATGTTCCTACTTAATGCCCCTTTCTTGATAAACACTCATTAATGTTAAAAGGTATATGTATTAAAAAAATTAATCTTGAATTGTCCTTTCACTATTTGTTTTCCAAAGTCTCTTTTTGACATCTGTTTATAAGATATCTTTATTGTTATGAGATTGATTGAACATTACACTCCATCCTCAGCAATGAGTAAACCCACATGCTACTAAGGAGCAGTGAAAAAATAATTTTCATGTTTTTTCACAGACCACTGCAATTCATTATAACTGAGTCCTAGATGAGCTAAAATAAGTATGGGCTTTCAGTCTAAAACTCTAGTGAAGAGTCTATTTTTTCATCAGTGTTCATGGTGAGCAAGTAATTAACACAGTATGTTTACAATGTTTTTGAGCACGAAAGAATCAGTAACTTTAGGTAAACTGCAAAGCAAGCATTCTTTGTAATAAATGAGTTGTGGGCTGGGAAAGGTAAATACTGAGCAAGCTCAACAGCAGTTCAACAAAGCAGGAGAGATGATGCACATGGGACTTACTGCCACCACTGCAATATACAGTTATTCAACCCTATCTGGTAAAATTTGTAACTCATTACCCACCTGGACTTCTTCTACAATCCGGGGAAGAGAAGTACATAAAAAAAGGAATAGAAAAGCCAGTAATTTCATGGGAGAAATGCCAAAGGCATTAACAGGATCAAAAAACCCCTGGAAATCCTCAGCACACCCACACCTATGTTTTGATGTTGAAAAGGCTTTTTGACACCAAGGTTCTCTTGCAAATCAGCCCTTGATGAGAAATATCACAAATAACTGGAAGGCTTTTCACTCATTTCAGCTATCTACAATAACTAACTGAAATGCCATACCTCTTATTTTGCACAGATTTTTGATTCTTATCTCCTGTTTAGTTTGCATTTTTATTGCCCAGGCCACACGGTGGTTATGTAGACATAATATGCACACACACATATACATACACATATATATTTATATACGCATGTATCTGCATATACAAGTATAGTTTATCAAAAAACTTTACATTCTAAGCTGATAATTTCTCCTAGCAGAAATGACGCTGTTAACACTGTAGACAGATTGGTATAGACTATGGTACTGGTTTGCATGCTTTTTAAAGGGTTGGCCTAAATATAGACTGCGATCAGCTGAAAACTTAGAAAACATGTCATTTTCCAGAATGATTATGAAGAAATAAAACAAGTGTCTCATAAAGAGCCATAAGCATCTGATGAACCTTTTTTGCTGTTTTGTGAAACCAGGAGAGATGCACTCAAGTATCGGCTGCAGCAACATTCGTGAAGTTTGCTCCAAGCCATATTTCTCTGCCTCTCCCTGAGCCTGCATGACACAACCTACCAGTCACACCCAACCTGTCCCTTTTCCTCCAGGCTACTGGCTGTTTCAGTACTGAGACTAGATCCTACTCTGCTGGCATACAACTATTCCGTATTTTGCATTACCCCATTCATTGATATGTAATATCAGGCTTGATTTACAGCATAGCTTTCAAATCCAGCTCTGAAGACAAAATCATCCCTATTTCCTATTCCTAAAGTCTTCCTGTGGAATTGATCCCTTTATTATTTGCGCACACAAGCATTAACTAGCTCTCCTGAGGCTAATTGCACCATTTCCATTTTAAATGGGCAAGACCACCACAAACACAAAGTTTTGTTAATATCGGGTGCCCAGTTTGAGACAGGTGGACCTGTTTTTTCAAGGTACTTCATTTTTTATACTCAAAACACAGTTTACATGGACTTTACAAACCATCAGCATCAGACCAACAAGCTATCTGAATTCCAACATCTCTTAAGAGCTTACCGATGTAACTTGCAACAATAGCCTTTCATTACAGTTTCTGGGCATATTTTTTTAGGTTTCTGAAAAGTTAAACTATGCTATAATATGAATTATTATTACAACTAAACATTGTGCTAAACAACTGTAATAGGCCAAGACCTTGATTTTTACAGGATTTGTCAACAAATGTAAATTGTGTTTTGCCATATTAGTAAGCAGGAAAAAACCATTTCTGACAAGGTGACATTCTGAACTCTGCATACGGACACAATAAGTCAAGCTACTGCCATTATTCTGCAGCTACAAAAGGTTTTTTATTATTTGCTTTGTTTAATATGTGCAAAAATGGGCACGTTTTGCTCTGCGAAAAATTCCAAGGAAACAATGACAGTTTAAAAAAAGATCTAATTCTCTCTCCTGTAAAAACTACCTGTAATGCACATGCTTAAAGGCAGAGTTGAGTAGACTTTCTATTTAATCTTTTATTTCATATTATTTACTATTTTGGAATAAAACTGCAAATAAAATTAACAAGAATATCATATCCTGTCAATGAGTTCATAAGTATCTAAATTCTAGTGAAAGTCAGTGGAGGACATTTTTAAATACCTATATGAATAAAGCATCTACCTCTCCTAACTTAACTAGCCAACCTGCAACAACACTGACGTACCTAACTGCTAGGAATGTCTTTTAAAATTCACCCAATAAACATGTATTCTTAAATCACTTACACTTGACTGCAAAAGCCACAGGAAGCACCTAAGTCTGACCTTGTTAGCCTTTACCTATATAATGCATAAGCTTCTTTGCCTGTTCAGCTTTCTACAGGCAATTGCTAGCTCTGCAGTTTCTCAACTCCCACTAATTCTACAGTTTTCTACCCCTTCAGCTGAACTCAATTTGAAACTGAGAAGCTTTCCACTTATATTGCACGAAGATAATTTCTCAGCCCTCAATCTTCCACTGTTTTAACCATAACAGGACAGTTGCAGAAAATAAATTCTGTAAAGTAAACTAGCCTGGAGCCTTGGTAGGTGATAATGTGCGAAGTCTGGGGTCAGAACAACAAAAATTTCCTTTCTCACAGGACAAGTGATTAACTTTTGCTCTTTCTTTGTGTGCACTTCCAGACCACCAGGTCCATGTAAAGTCTGTGCTACGCAGCAGGCTACCCAGACCTGGAGTCTTGGCATTTACGAGCACGTGTAGACAGCACACACCAGCCTAACCCACAAAGGAAAATAAGATCAAGAAAATAAGACCATTACTTGCTTTTTGCATCCCACTCTAAGGTACAGCCAGATACATGGCTCCTGGGGCAGAAAATGCCTGTTTTGCTACTGTGCAAATTCAACACGTATTATTTTCTAGAATCAATTAAAAAGTAGTTTGACCTTTAGGCAGTTACATTTTGCAAACACTGAGTTTTCAACTTCAGTTCTAGTTTTCACACGCTCATCAGGCTACGCATGCATTTGTGGGGACAGCAGTTGACTAGTGCCATTTGACTTCCCAAAACCAGAGCTTTCATGTACTTCTGTGGAAAAAATACTAATTTATTCTACAGCCTTGTGATGAAGCATTTTAATGCATTTCTTAATAAGATATTTGAGTTCTTATTCCTTTCCTTGGCACTGTATTTGAAAGTGTCACAGTTGAGCATCTAACCTGGCCTAAATTCAGATTTAGGAGCCTGTAAGAAAACCCTGTATTCATTTAATCAAACACAGAGGGATACTGTTGGGAAACACAAGATAAATGACTATGTACATACTCCCTGCTGACAGCACTGCTCTAGTTCCCACATACTGTCCTGGAGCTGTTTCAGGAAGACATCCCTCTTAATGCTTCTTAAACAATTAAAACTTTATAGCTGCTGAATGGAGTACTCAGAATTTCACATATATTGGCTGCTCAGCTCAGACAAATGTGACACCTGTTGCAAAAAAACTCAGATTTTATCTTGATAGAATCCCCTTTTAAAAACACATAACCACATATGTGTTTAAATGTCAGAGAAGACAGAACTTCATAAGACTTGATTTTTTTGTTTGTTTGTTTGGTTGGTTGGTTTTTTTAATGAAGTAATCTTTGTTTGTTTTGGGCAGGCACACAGACAGTAATTCCATGCATACTACTTACTATCACATTCACACACCATATCACCCAGCAGTACAAATTTGGCTTTGATCAGACATGAGCACACAACTGCATGTATGTGAGAATAGTCAGGCCTGACAATTTTTAGTTTATGCTAGTGTCACAGTTTAAGCCCAGCTGGTAACTCAGAGCCATGCAGCCACTCACTCATGCCCCCCTTTTATCTCCGCCTCTAGCTCTGGGTGGGATGGGGAGGACAATTGAAAGAATGTAAACCCCACAGGTTTATATAAGAACAGTTTAATAATTAAAGAATAATATAAAACTACTACTATTACTGTAATAATAATTATAATGATAAGGAAAATAAGGGGAGAGAATATAAAACTAAAAAGGGAAGGGAAAAAAAAACAATAAACACAAGTGATGCACAATACAATTGCTCACCACCCGCCAACCGATACCCAGCCCAACCCAAGCAGTTATCTGCACCTTCCAGGTAACTCCCCCGTTTATATACTGGGCATGACGTGCTGTGGGATGGAATACCCCTTTGGTTAGTTTGGGTCAGGTGTCCTGTCTCTCCTTCCTCCTGGCTTCTTGTGCCCCTCCTCGCTGGCAGAGCATGAGAGACTGAAAAGTCCTTGATTAAGAGTAAGCATTAGTTAGCAACAACTAAAACACTGCTGTATTATCAAAACTGTTCTCAAACTGAAACACAGCACTGTACAGCTGCTAAGAAGGAGAAAAATAACTGTCACCACTGAACCCAGGACAGTGCTGGTGCACTGGCCAGGAATCAAACCCGGGTTAGCTGCTTGGAAGGCAGCTACGCTCACAACTGTACCACCAATGCAGATGTTTTATTTATGTTGGCTAGCATTTATGTTGGCTGCAGAGGAACTGAAGATATCTAATGATAAAAGAATCTTGAACATCATCTTTTCAAGCCATTGCAATTGTAGCCACACAATCTGAAGTAGCCCTGGAATGACAAAATAAGGGATTTGAGAGAGCTTTTCCCTTAGCCAGGGAAGGGACAAATCAAAAGTGTCTTCTTAGCAAAAATGTGATTAACAGCTCTAAGTAGAAGTTTATTTACTAATAACTCTTTGCACGGCTAGTACAGTGCTGATCAAAGCAGCATATCTCCACATATTCCAGGTCCTAAGTCCTCCTTTCCAAACACTAAAGGAGTGAACTACAAAGAGAAGTGCATATGCAGCTTACAATTGCCAGTAAGCAAAAGAAATTATGATGCTGGATCATCTTTACTTCCCAATAAGAAAAATCTGCTACTGCCAAATTCAGCAACTGCAGAAGAATTCTTTCCAAGCAGCTCTCACTCCCCCTCTCATCCAGCTTTGCTAAATCCCTCTAATCCTTCCAGGGCTTCATCATGAAAAAACTGTCCACAAGCCCAAATTCTCAGTTCTATGAGTGGCAGCCAATGAAAAGCTTAAGGAGAAATTAATTTTTGAGACTTTGCAGTTGAGAAAAGGAACAAAGGGTCCATAAATGAAGATTACCTATCATCGCTCATATACTGGCATTCTTCATCTTGTTTTGAATTCATCCTATTTGGGATCAACAATGTTGGTTCAGAAATAGATGGCTTTAAGTTGTTTGGGGTTTAAAGCTTTTTAGTTCTAGTTCTTTAGGAAAACCAAGATGTATTTCCATTGAGCTGACAAAATTGATATTCAGTTGCTTAGTTATGCTCTGTTTTAAAAGTGGATTAAGAAACCATGGAGTCTAACTTTCCCAAGAATACCACTCTGGGTTATTTAAAAACAGAATCAATATGCATGTTTTTTAGATAGACTGTGGCTTGACAAGAATGTTGAAAAATGAATGAAACAGCAGAAGCAGAGACTTGAAATCATCATTCTGACTCAGTTAATACTAAGTCATGGCAACGAAAATATCACTCTCCCAAAAGCATCAAATTCTACTATTTGGTCTCCCAAATTCTATATGTAAGAACTTCATTCAATGTTGCTTTTGACTGAAGAAGCCACAGGAGACAAAATTTTTCATGCTTCAGATAGAGCATACCCTTTAAATTTAATATTTAACTTTTCTGAAGGCACTTTTTTGAAAAACTAATTGTTTCCATTACTTCAGTTTATTCCATTCTATGTTTTCTTTTCACTCCTATCAATATTAAGTACAAATTCACACATTGGCTTTTGAGAATCCCTCAGCAATCACAACCTACCACTCTGCAATGCTGATTCACAGCTTCTGCAGTGACTTCAGGGAGAACAAAACAGCAGCATGTGATTAGCTCAACACAAAAAATAAAGCTTAGATGTCAAATTTTGTACCGAACTACCCAGAGGCCTTTCTCCTTGACAGAAACACTTAAATTGCTGCAAATGTAGCAAGTTCAACCATACTAGCAGCCTGAAGCTCCTCTCAGTTTTTAAAAACAGCCACAACACAGCCGAAGATTAACTTCAACAATTACTCCTCCAATTCAATCATCACTGATTCAGCTGATTCAATCCAGCACGCCACAGCACTAGTCTGTATTTTCCTCGTTTTCTACATGATTTACACTTCTAACAAAGCCTCTGCAATAAGTCTGTATTTACTTACATAAGCTAAAACACCTAACCTCTTCCACATCTCCTCTGCAAGTGCACCACAGGAACCTTCAGTAAGTACCTAAATCAATAAGCATTTAGTGGCTATCAGTTGAACCTGTACCACCCCCTAAATAAGCACCACTATAATTTGTCCCAGTGATATATATACAGAGGTTTGTTTGCTAGTTTCTAAACTCTAGGATACACTACTTGTTAAGATAAATCCTGCTGAGTAACTACCCTGTTGCAAACACCTTTTGCATCAGGAGGTATGGCAGCTGCTGCATACATGTTGGCTCGCACTTGGAGATCATGTTCCATTCTTATGTTTGGATGGTGGTGTGGTACAGTTTCCTTCCAGAAAGCCATCTTCCCTGTGAGCTAATAACAGGGCCTAGCTGTTGGGCTGCTACAAGACAGAAAAGTTTCTCATCTGAAAACCAGAAACAGGATGTAGCAGCTTCCTGAATTTCCACAACTGATCTTAGCAAAGTATTTCATATCTTTCTACTCATTTTTTTCAAAACATTAAATAAGTAGTATTCCTCATAGCCTTTAGTTATCTTCAGTAATCTATGTGTGTATAAAATCTTAAGAGACAGGATGCATCAGGAATCATGACTAGGTTTGACAGACTGCAGCATGACCTTGTACTAGAAGATGAAATGTTGTATCTTTTCAGATAGATTAATCTTAAATACAAATTCAATTCTGCATGAAAGTGGACCACAACACTGACAGGCATCTTAGTAAGTGATGGCACGCCAGGGAACAGTGAGCATGATTTTATTTTATACATTTTTTGTTATCATTATCATGGAAATGATGTATGTATTGCTATTTTTTTAATGAAGTTTCTTAATTAAAAAACTTAATGCATCATATAAAACCAGTATCAAGAATTCAAAATAGAGCAGTGTGTTTAGATAAGGTATGTAAGAAAAATAAACTTATATAGTTCACATAACCTACAACACAAAACTGTTGACACTCACTGAATACTCATCTATGCAATGCATAGAACTGTATTTGCCAGAAGTAACTTATGGACTGTCAGGAATCATTGGAACAGTGAATGTCTGCCAAATCAGAACTGGGACTCTCCATTTCTGATGATTTTAAAGACTCAGCTAGACAAAAGTTACAGCTGGGCACTGATCTAGTGCCAGTAACAATCCTGGTTGGAACAGATGGACTAAACGACCTCCAGAGGTCCCTTCCAACCAACATTTCTACGATTCTCTGATTTCATGGCGCTGTGTCAGATTACTACATTCTTAATGAATGGATTAATGAAAAATAAGTGTCATGGTCACAAAAATCTCAAGAGTCAAGAACAGTCCTTTAACTGCAAAAACTATACTACAACAATGGCAAAACTGTTACATTGACATTAAAATTGTCCCAAAATAAATGGGAAAGAGGAGTATAGAAGGCGTTCAGTTGAAAGAACACCACATTCTCCAAGTTGGGTAACCTACTTCTCCTTTAAAACATATGCTATCAAGAAATCATATGAAACCCTTTCTTCAAAGTAGTTACCTGATGCCTTACAAAGTAAGCTGAAAACTCTATCAGCATTTATGTCTTTTTAAAAAATATTTCTTGTAGTTTTGGTGAATTATTAATACCACCAGATTTATGGCAAATAGAATTTTGTTTGCACAACCCATTTCAAACTTTCTGTGCAATCTCACAATTCATCAGAAGTTTAAAGACAATCATCTCCTTGGAGAAATGCTACACTGCCAGACTAGCAAGGGTGGAACACAAGAAATCAGAGATTTCAAGAGCAGAAAACCTAAAATAATTCTTATACATACATTCTCATACATATTTCTATATAGCAATGACTTTTTCTGATTTCAAGCTAATCAAATTACCAAAATTTCACACTCATTTTAGATGAGAGTTTACTAGCTAAACATTGCAGTTTCAGTTCCTTTAGGAATGCAAAGAGATGCAACTGTTGCATGGTTCATCTGGTAGTCTGACTCAAGGAAGGGCTTCCATGGTTTTTGGGACATTTTGCCCACACATTATTTCTGCCATATACTTGGCATAACCAAAGGAACCGCAGGGATCAATGTCACCTCCGCTGCAGCTCCCGGACAGCAGTAATGATGGGACAAGGCAGGTCTCTGTGGCATGAAGAAAGGCCCTGAGAGGGACCAAATGCAGCAAGAACCGTGTTGGTCTTCTTGTTCTGGGTTCAGCAGTAGCAGCCATTTGTTTCCTTCCTAGTAGCTGGTGCAGCGCTGTGTTCTTGACTTTTGGCCTGGGCACAGCGCTGATAACATCGATGTTGCTGAACCCAGGACAGTTGTGATGGGCGATAGCCACCTCCTGGGGTCCGCGGACACACAACAAACGTTTATACAGACCTGCCGGTACCGGTTGCAAAGAGGGCACCGCCGGGCCGCGGCCACCCCGCCTGGTACCGCCGTCCGCGGTGGGCCCCGAACCCCAGCCCCTCCCGCCCTCTCTCGGAGGGTCATGCACACAGACACACGCACACAGGCACAAGCACACTTACTTGATGTCCTCCCAGACGGCAGGCCCGTAGTTGCGGATGACGAGCAGCTCCAGGGCGTGATTGACGAAGCCGTACTGCGGGACAGACCGAAACAGCGACACGGTCACGCACCAGGCGGCAGAGCCCCTTCCACCGCCCGCAGCATCACACCCCGATGCCGGTCACCCCGGCGGGAACCAACCACCCCAAAACACCACACCACCCACCACCCCATCTCCCCCCAGAAAACAAAAGGGTAGGGCCCGGCTCCCCTCACAGTTCCCTCTTCCCAAGCAGATTTAGCCTCTTCCTTCCCACCGGCCAGACCAGACCAGACCAGATATCGTCCGCCATTGCCAGTCTCCCGGCGGAGCTCACCATGGTGCCGCCGCCACCCCGCCGCCGCCTCGGAGCACAAGACCGGTCCCAGTCGCCTCACAACCTCCCCCGGCCGCCACCGCCCCGAGTGGCATCCGCCGAGAGCCAATGGCGAGAGCGGCCGCCGTGCTCTCCTCCAATCAGAGGCGGAGGCGGGACTGCGGGTGGCTTGGGTGCGGGGATGCAGCGGCGCGGGGGCTGGGCGCGGGGCAGCAGGAGCGGCCGCCGTGAGGGGCTGGGGGTCGTAGACTGGGCCGCTGCTGTGGCGGCTTGGCGGGATTGGCCCCCAGGTGCTGAGGGCGGCGGGATAACGGCGTTAGCTGTCGCCTGGGGCTGGCGTGTATGGGAGAGGGGAGGAGCGACAGGCCTAGGGAATACGCGCATCCCTCTCGGCTATTTTTTCCCGATGCTCGCCTCAGAGGGGAACCCTTTGAACATCTGACTTAAGAGTTTCCTGTGCTTCAAAAAGGATTTCCCAGATGCTTTTCTCCAGCTGGAGTCGTTGGGACTCGGCTGACACTGAAGCAGAAAATTGGTCAAAATGCAGGTTCATAGTGGTTAGGCAGGTATGTGTAGGGCAACGTGTATTGTGGTGTCAGTGCCCTTTGCAGTGGTTGCCTTTGCAGAAGAGATACGCTTCCTCAGTCGTTCATATGCCAGTGCAACCACTTAGCTTTCAGGGAAATAAATGCACCCTAAAAAGTGAAGACTCTGGGGAGCAAAAGACTGACTGAACAGGATGCTGGGCCGCCTCAACTAAGTCATGATTTGCCTAGAAAAGTTAGACCAAATGATCCTTGCGGTACCTTCCAACCTGGTATTTTGTGAATCAGTGAAAATTATTTCAGGCATTCTGTTTCTGTGCATTCATTTCTTCAAATGCGGATGAAGTTAAAAGCATAATAACAAGTGCTTTCATTAATATTTGGTGAGTGGGGTTGCATTGTTGACTCCTTGTCAGTAGCCATTGTGAAAAAACACTGCATTATCAGTAACTTGCTGTGTACGGATTCTGAAAAGGTTCTCCGAGTAAGGTATGACCCTTACAACAGGAGGTTTTGAGCAGAGGATTGCTGACCACACGCCAAAGACAGTTCAGAAATAACCTACTGTCATCATATGTTATCATGCACATGGAACAAAAAAGATAATGCAGCACTTGAAGAACCCATTTAGTTTAGAGCCCTTTGTACCATCTAAAGACCTGGAGACCTTGATGCATCAAGTCAGTAGAGCCATAGATGCTAATCAATCCAGATAGATTCTAGATATAAGTAAAATTGCAAAAGTTCAGACCTTACTAAGATAGTGCAAAATAATTTTACAATTTGAACTGTTGACATACTTCATGAAAAAAAAAAAAAAGGCAAAATGTGAAGATGGAGTATATGTGTTGGAACTTCCATGTAAATAAGTTAACAAATGACAGCATTTAAAATCTTTTAAAATCTCATGTATTGCTTGGTGAACTTTCAAATCTGTGTCAAGATCTGTTACAATTGCTCATAAGTGAGGCCACAGATTATGGGTGGATAACCATTAGAAATTTGACAAATGTCATCTCCAAGAACAGTAGAGGGAAACCCTGCTTTTGGGTCACATAGGCATAATAATCAATTCTACTGAGTTTAACACATTCCCAGTCTACTGGGAAAACCAATTCAACATTTTTTAAAGAATGACCAAGAACAAAAGTGTCAACATAGCCAGTTAAAACCGTGCAAAGAGTATACTAATTTTGAAAGGAGGAAAGAAAATTTTTAGGAAAGAATAACCAAACTACTGGTTGAAGATACCTGTGTAGAAAACCAAACAAAAGCTAAGAGATGACATCTTTAAGAATCTCTTTAAGTCTCCAAGAAATTGGCAACAGAGATGATACAATAAATTATGTTGCTGTAACCAGACAAAAGGCTATGTTTCCCTGTAGCTGAGAAGGGGTCAGCTAGTCACCAATTAAGGTTCGAGTGCATCAGATCTCCATCTGCTTTTCTGATTTGGTAGCAAGGAAGTTTTGGAAAAATGGGAAAACATATCCTACAATACAAATGCTGTAGTTACATGTGCTTTGTAATCTTTGTGTGCCTGCTGGTGGTAGTGAATCTACACTACTGGAAGATCTAAGACAACACCTGGGAGTTTTGCCCTCTGATGTTGTGTAGTCTTCCTCTTCGCATACCTATAAAACAGTTTTGAGGAATCAAATTGTCAAGGAAGTCCTGACAGCACATCCCAGGCAGGAAACAAGAAAACTGGATTGAGAATCAGTGTTAACATTTCCATTCTTCATAAGTTTCAAGGGGATCCACTTGTTTAGGCTATATAAGGGATAAATCCTCATGCTCATAATATGATACTAGAGAGATTACATAAAATAGCTTTTGGGTACAGTTTTCAGAAAGTAGATTATCCTGACAATTTTGTGTTACTGAGTGACCCTTCGAAAAAGCGCTGATATCTGCAAAGGTTAATTGTAAAATTCCCTTTCTTCCTCTGGTTTGGCTCAGGCTTGGTAGGTTGCCTTTGCAAGTTGTTCTTGCCATTAAACCATTGTAATACAAGTGGAAGTTCCAGCATCCCAGGTGAGATTTATAAAATGTGAACTGAAACCAGCATAGGCAGAATTAACACAGACAATGATTGATTTAGTTTTCTAAAACAGGAATCCCCTTTTAAACATTTGGAAGATGCTGAATTAAAGAATTCAGCAAAGTGATTTGCTGAGAGGGACTTGCCTCCATTCCAGATGCCTGTGAATCAAGACTATCTGGTAGTTCTTAAGCAAGATTTTGTTTCAGCTGAAGGAAAGGATCTAAGTCAACAAGATAAACTACATATGGGCTATGTTTTTCAAGGCCTAACCCTATCATTATCAGTACTGTTAGGTTACACACATCATGCACATAATGCAACCATTTGGACTCTATCTGATGCACTTCCATAAAGCATGTGGCTTGTTCATTATAGCACACAACCTCATTTCCATTTGGGGGCCCTCATATACTAGGTACAGCTCATGACCTTGCTGCTCAGATTCTTTTTTGTATTCAGGAGTGGGAGGGTAGCTGTGGCACTTGCCACAACTAGGATGTGTATGGGATGGAAAGGAGCCTTTTAGAAAGTGGGTTTTGTAACTGAAATCCTACCATGCAGCTTTGCCTTTTTCTGTCTCCCTGAACATGTTTCTCATGAGGAGTTTCCTGCACTGGTCATCAGAAAGCGAAAAGAGTTGGAGTCACTGATTACAGGAAGAAAACAACTGCTGTACTTTTTAAGTGTTTTTTTTTTTTTTCCTGATTTGAGATGCTAACTTCATCTGGAAATTCTTGGTGAGATTCATGAAAACAGAAAGTAGCATAAGATCCTTTTATGTTGTATGAAAAGGCAGTCGCTGAGACAATGACTTTGGGAAAACAACTAGCTGGCCAAGAACTTCTGCATTCAGTTTAATACGGTTTGCATTAATACACAAGCACTATAAAACAAAGTATTGTAATAAGTTGCATTTTTTACTTTGGTCTTTGCTTTTACAGTTTATATTGTTGCTATAATCCTGAATAAAAATGCTGTCTTATATGGTATTGCTGGATTTCACTTACTGAAGATGGAGTTACTTTACTGACATCAAACTGAACTATGGGTATTTTCTAGTTATCTGTTTCAAATCATAATGGTCTGAAACTTGATATTTGGCATTGTAATAATAATACTTCTCAAGTACAGAGAAACTCTCTTAAGATCACTTCAGCAAGATTTATTATTTCTGCGGTACCACTATACACTATTTCACTATGCCATTACATTCATCTTCCAATACTGATATTGACAAGCTTTGACTGAAACAGTCCTCAGTATGTCCATTCTGTTCTGTAGTGCCATACCCTGTGCAGACTTGAGAAACTCTGTGGACTCTGCCCATTCCTGTAAGGTGAATGTAATCTTAGCAATGTAAAGGCAACTAATCATATATCCAAATCTTCCCTAATACCTTCTGCAATCAGTGAAAAGACTTCTGTTGATTTTTCTAGGCTTGTACTTCAAAGCTCCTGGGAATGTTACTGTCCTTGATATTTTCTTTGGCAGGTTTTGTTCAGGTTGAAAAATTCAGAAGAGTGAATGTGTATCTATGACTTAATCTGCCCTCTTTCACATCCTTGGGATGTTGCAGCAGGTGTTCCTTTAGGTTGTTTCCTATTACATGCTTTCAGGATAATCTTATAAACATGGCAGTTCTCAGTGTAGTGGCCCAAGAATTTGTAACTACTGCTCAGAAGACGGGAAATAATTTCAGCACAGATCTTCAAAAGAGGCTTTATAATGGTGCTACAAAGCACTGTGGTCATTTCCATTTATATTAGGAAACCAATGGCTAAACTTGACTTCACTTTAACCACCAAAAGCAGATGAGACACAAAACTTTATAAGGTTCTTTATTTTGTCTAAGATTCTTTCACAGTTTATTATTTCTTCATTTGGCTCTGCAGTTTCATGTTCTAGCCTAACTGCATGTTTAACATTCAGATCCTACTGTTTGTTTTCAGGAGAGTACGTATCTTTAAACCAGTGCATCTCAATGTAGCAGAAGTTCTGGAACTGCTGACCATCTTCCATCTTATATTTGTGCTTCAGACTCAGAAGAATGCTGAGTAACATAAGAGAGTGAGTTTTACTCTCTGCCTTTGCTTGGCAGAAAAGAACTATGATTGAACTCATATGAATAGATTAGGAAAAAAAAAAAAAAATTATATCTGATTATTTCCTTTGTATGTATTTGTGAGCAACCGTACCATGGGAGACAATTTTAGAGGTCTCTAAAAACTGTTGTCACACATATCTTGCAGAATTCTTTAAGAGGTAGAAAAGAAAGTCGTAACTTTCACTTCAGAAACAGCCTTGCAGTTAAGTTTGGTTCCTGTCAAGCTGACTTCTGATAAACTGGAGTAGGGCTTTGAAAGCAACATGGTTCTTTGCTATAGGGCAAATAGCCACAAAAATTATTGCTGTTGCAGGAAACAAAAACTTCCCTTCCACTGCTTTTGCAGAACAATGAGCAGGCATAAAAATTGGTACGAGCTACAGCCTGCTAGGTTATAGGATGGGTGGGGTTTGAAAAATGGCCCTCTTGCCAAGATTCAAGAGAAATTCCCCTTAGTTATGGTATCCTTCATCTGGAAATACTGATTCTGCCTCCTGTACTATCTGTTGCAGCTATTTCTGCAGAGAATGCAGAAGAAAATGATGGGAGAAATAAACTGGATTTTGGGGGGGGTCTGAATCCTTCCTTTGTAAGATTTCACAGAAAAATGTAGGTCTGTCCTGGGGCTCTATTATCTGTGCACTTCACTGTTCTATCAGTTTCTGTGACTTTGTTTGCTTCGGTGTTACACAGTAGTTCAGAAAAAAAACATCAGCTCCACACTAATTGCACTTCCTCAGACACCAGCAATGAGAGTTTCTTTTCAACATCTCCCTGAAATCTTATCAGGGCTTGCCTGCTAAAATAAATATAAATGCAATAAATTCAGTTGAATTCTTTTGCTATAGCTTTTACTTCCACTATGTCACTGTTAAGATTCAAAGGTCCCACTTGTTATTTCTTTCAAGGGCAAAGAAATTGCCACCCCCACCCCCACCCCCCTTTCTTTTCAAGGCAAAGAAATTGCACCATGATAAAATCTATCTTCCATCACATAGTAATGGAATCAGCTCCTCAGAATCTTCATGAACTAATAAAATAAAGATAAAATAAAAATTCATATAGTAGACAAACTGCTTCTGGACATAATACTAAGGTAATTGCATACGTATATAGACAGCATTGCGTCCGGAGACTTTCACAATAATGTACAACATACTACTATACATCAGTTGAAAAACAACTGGTTTATTTCCTTGCAAAATCTCCCAGTATAGCAGCAGTTAAATTACCTTCCTTTTCTTTATCTCAGAGATTTTCTTACTGGCTGATTCCTTTTTTTCCACTGACTTTATCTTAAGTGAAAAAACTAGTTAAAAAGTGAAAGAACTATTGAAGACTTACGTGAAAAGATCAGCTGAAAATAATTGTCCCTTATTAGATACATATTCATTCAGCAAAAAATTTAAACAGAGGAACAGCTTCAGTGAGACCTACATTCTAAAGTTATGCTTAAAGCTAAACATAGACTTGTGGGTTTTTTTGCAGAACGAGTCTGAACACAAGTACATTTTAAAGCACTTTCTTGAATCATTGTCTTAAATCTGTGTGTAAATCCTACTTACTTCATTGAGATTCAAGTTATTTGCTTTATGTTTACACTTACATGCTTTATCCAGTTTCTCCTCTGAACTAAGGCTGAAGTAGTAGACATGGGAAAATTCTGAACTTTCCAGAAAAAAAAAGAAAAAAGTAAAACAAAAAGGATTTCCACAGCAATTCTATCCTAGCTGGTAATGTAGCCTAAAAATGTATTAAAAAATAGATATAAAAACTAATGTTGGAAGATTAATTTGATCTGTAGTAAGATCAGTTATCTGCATGAATACACAATTATTAATTCAGCCCCTTTGGCCTAGGGTACATTTCATTTTAGAGATATACTTAGGAAGGTGTCGTGAACATCCTACTGAATGACAAAGGAACAGCCATCATCATCCAGTCCAGCACTATTCTTTTCTAGGGACAGAAGGAAATTCACTCCAGAGAGTCCCTCCCATTCAGCAGATATGGAGAAAGAAATGTTTTTTTATTTAAAAGCCTATTTGCTTTTTAACATTCAACAGTTGACGGGGATGGATAAATTCCTACTGACTTCAGTCACTACTGGCTTAATATCATGAGCCTATTGAAGAGTCAGTACTCAAATACTCTTGACATGTTAAAATCCAGGAGTAGCCCCATAGGACTGCTACTAGCCTCTGGGTATTTATGTCAATAAAACAGAATTTTCCAACCCAAATAATATTGCAAAGATCTGTTGCCAAGATTTGCATAGTTCTTGTTTCCTTGAAACACTTCTGTTAAAAATGTTACAAATACATCTGCTTGTATATGTGTATGTATATATATGGTGTGTGCAAGAAAGTGATGAGTATATATATAATATATAGACTTTCAGGCTCCATTTTTGTGTCACAAAATTATTTTTTAAGCGTGTTTGATGGATATAGAAGATCCTCAAGCAATAGTAGGATTCAATGTTTCAAGTTTTTTTCAAATGCTGATTTCAGGGAATCTGAATTAAAATACGCTTTTAAAATGTTCTTTGTGCTAGTCCATTATCAGAATTTTTCCCAAGGCTCTGATGGTACCTGTTCTGTATGAGATGGTACATGTTCTTGTATGAGTGATAAACACTCAAATAAGAAACTGACACAAAGCAGTATATTGAGCTTCAGAATGAACCAGAGAAGTTCAGAAAATTAACAGAACGTCACCTTAGTCTAATGTAATTGCTCCCTGTAAATATGCAGAGAGCAAAACCTGATTAAGTGGCAACTAGCTTGAAGAAAGACTTTTATGGCTTGATATGCCTGAACCCAAGAGTTTAAGAGGTTAGAATAATAACTAATAATATTTGAAACTCCTGGAAATATTTGTATGTAAGTAAGCAGTGCAGTTCTTCAGCCTGCAGTTGGGATCAGAGGAATTTCTGTGCAGATGGATGTGCTAGTTTTGAGAGGCAGAATCCTAATCTCAGAACTCATAACTAACTACTCTGCCTGTTCTTGAGGCAGGCCCTTGAGAATTCTCCACTCGTTCCATGTTTGCAATATGTGTTCATACGTTTTAGAGCATTTCGGTTTACCTGTAGATTTCCTTGGCAACTTTAAAGTATACCATAGGCATTTCAGTAACATGTCATACCCACATTGCTGTCCTTGAATAAGGCTCATAGCTTTAAACTAGTGTACTTCTGTTCCATTTTACACAGTCCCACTGGAATTTCCTTTCGAAGTAAACACTCCAAAGCATGTTTTATTACATTTCTTTTTAAGCATTTCAAATTTAAATTACAACAAAAAGAAAACATTTATTGCTCTAATACATAATAGCAAGTGGATATTATTTTTTAAAGTATTTTAAAAAACCCAAGAACTAAAATATTGTTTGATGATTACAGAAACTTTAGTATGATTATACAGTGTTTTAATCTATATTCATTTTATACATAAAGTTCATGAAACAGTAGGCAGCAACTCTGCTATGTATATATGTATATATAAATGTATTAGCTACAATTAAGAGCCTGATCCAGAAGATGCTGAGCACCCTCAACATATTGACTCTGATCAGTGTTAGATGTCAGCAGCTTCTAGGATAGGGCCCAAAAGATGCACTGGAAGGAGTATGTAATAGCAATGACAATATTTTAATGGATATTTTCTTATGGAATCACTAAGAAAATACATTTTAATAGTCATCGATAGGCACCAGCTCACGACACTGCACGTGGCTGCATCACTTGCACATTACATTTCCTGACACACTGCATGTACAATACATCTAGAATCCTCAGCACAGAGAAAACCAATAGAGTTGTTACACAGCACTTACAAATTACCACAGGGAAAATGTAGTTTTTAGTAGCACTTTCAACAGTGAAGTTGCAATATTATTTCAGTGACTATCCTCCTTATGAAAAGGAAAAATAAAAAGTAGTCAGTGACATACTTCCTGAAATAATTTTAATACTGGCTTTCAGGTGTTAACAACCTAAAGTGCTTTCATGTTTCATACATTTTTAAAAATTTACAATTTATTAAAAAAAAAAAATCAAAGTATTTATAAATTAATTTTATACACTTGCGAATATACAATTTAGTCTATTCCTGTTTCCTCACCCAAAAAATTGGCATTGCCATCTCCCATATCTCTTTTTGGAAACCAAGTCTGTGAGCTTGCTTCTTGAATATAAGCATCCAGAAAATAGCAAATTCCAGGGATATCACTGGGAAAATTAGGTGGAAGCTCTTCTCTTGAGCGAGGCGTGAACACGAAACCTGGATACTCTTTTAACAACCTAGAATAAAGACAAATCCTCTTGATTAAAAATTAATCAGTTGCTAACTGTTACTACAAGTACAGACATTCAGTAATCCTTCATGAAAGTCAGGGCAGAATCTAATTTAATATTTGTATGTTATTTACTGAAAATATAAAAAAAACCCTCCTCTGTTATACTTAGTAACCTTGATAGCCTATTAACTTATGTACCAGCACAAACAGGAATATTGCCTTTTCTTTTTTTCTTGCTAATGCTTTCCATATAGGTGCTGTTTGTTGTAAATATTTCAAAAGTGACTTGGTACTGAAAGCTAGCTCACATTTGCACAAAAACTGGACCATAATTAATGTTTCACCTAATGAAATACTGAAAAGTTTATTAACTAAACTATTCAGATCCTCTTGCAAGTTCTAATAATTTTGCTTTTAAACACATGCATCCACTAAACCCAGTGGAATTCTATATCTGAAACACAAATTGTTAATCTGTATTGATAAATACCCATGACTGGTATCTAAGTTACCCATAACTTAGATAACATACCCATAACATAAGATGCCCGTATCTGGTATCTAAGTTTCCAAACAATTACTGCAATATACAGGAACTGTGCAACGTGCCATAATGTTTTCAATATGTGTTCAGAACTGGTGAAGGAATCAAAATGAAAAAAAAAAACCCACTAAACAAGGAGGTTAACACATCATTCACTCGGGGAAAAAAAACAAACACACCACAATAATAATAGTTCAACCAAATTTTCTGTTTTCTAGGGACTCAGAGAATGAATTTCAACAGTATACTAATTTAAAAAATTCTCTTGAGATAAATATGCAGCCATGCAGAAACCTACTTATGCCACAAGTTATAGGCATGTCGTGTGTGAACAAAGTATCTAAAGGAAAGATGCTTTATTTCCCTTGGGATAGCCTGCTTGCTGTCTGCGTAATCACATAGTACACATTACTAAAAATTTCTGATCTCAGTGAGCATGTAGTGACAGGACAAGGGAGAATGGCTTTAAACTGAAAGATTTAGATAGGATATTAGAAAGTTCTTCACTATGAGGGTGGTGAGACACTAGAGTAGTTGTCTCTGCCACAACTAGCAGAAGCTGTTGCTGCCCCATCCCTGGAAGTGTTCAAGGACACACTGGATGGGGCTTTGAGCATCCTGGTTTAGTGGAGGGTGTCCTTGATCATGGCAGGGTGGTTGGAAGTAGGTGATCTTTAAGGTCCCTTCCAATCCAAACCATTCTATGATTCTATGATAAACAGTACAGCTGAAGGTCCACACTAAAAAGTTCAAACGCAGTTGAAATCAAGACCTTTATAAACTAAACTGCGGCATGGTTGATTCATTGCAACCTATTAATTCATCTTCCCTGACTAAAAGAGAATGAAAATGTGTAGGGTTATGTTTAACAATTCTTCAGCTAGGTTGTTTTCTTAAGGGCAACTGCAGCTAGTTTGGCATCCAGTTCACACTGAAAGCCACAGAACTCGAAAAGGAGCCAACTATATGAAAGGGAAAAAAAAAAGGCAAGAGATACGCAGCTGCAGGGTAAGAAATAAAACTGGCCCAGACAGTCCATTTATTTTAAATGTGGCAAAAAATAAAGAAGTATCAGCTTTTTTTCACCTTTTTTCTTGGTGCTGCTGGTTGCATTCTGACCAAAAAAATCATGGTGCATTCATGAGCAATCAGAGAAAAAGAGGAAAAGGAAAATAAACAGCAGTACTTTGGGGTGGGGGAACAGCAGGAAGATAATGAACTATTACAGTAACAACTTCAGATGGACATTTTACAGATATGAGGCACTGTACCTGTAAGTTGTTGGGCTGACATTTATTTTTCTAGGAATACTGCAAGATTCAAACTTATTGGCAAGGGTTACATTGTTTCCAAAAAGGCAGTAACGGGGCATTTTAACCCCAACAACTCCAGCAAAGACAGATCCGGAATGAAGGCCAATGCGCATCTTTAAATAAAAGACACAAAACAGCATTATTAAGCAAAATAAAATGGTTAAAGTCAGTTTTATAAATCCACCCTCTATTAAAAAAATATGAGCTACTAATATAAATTGAGCTAGTACAGTCTCCTTAAAATGTCTGCATTCTGGTGACCACTGCTTGTGGAGAGGAAACAACTTGGAAGTTTACCTTGCTTTTCGCACGTGTATTATGTAATCCTTCACCTGACACAACTGTGATAATGCTGGTCTAGGGCAGTATATTGATCTGGAAACACGAGTAGGAGTTACTATAATACCTGGTTGCTTTCCTGGGAGTAATTACATGATACAATGTTGTTAAACTGAGGACAGTTAATGAATAGTACTTGCTTCCCTGTTAAGGTCAGAAGACAAATCTTAGGGAATGGTAAAGACAATATATATATGCCATAGTTCCAACTGAATACTACTGACAAGGTCACACACAGAGTAAATCCCAATCCTAAAGTAATTAATAATTATACAGTAGTTGAGACATTTTGATACCTGTTCTTTGTAACTCATACTCAGATTTTTGAGTTTTGCTTAGCTGGTGCTCAGACGCAATAATGGCGAGATATCAGGAAGCTTGCATATCTACTACGTGTGCTACTTTTACATACCAAGAGACTATCATATCATTATGAAGAATTCACAATTTCTAATTTCAAGTGGAAAAGCAGAAAAGCCTGCAACAAAAGCAAAATCCACCCACACAGCAAAGATAGCTGAAAAAATGTACATCGCTATACAAGTCTGATTTAAAGTAAGCGGTTTGCAGTCATGCGTTTTTCTTTGACAACTAATACCTAAAATGGCAGTAGACTGTGTGATACATTTTTTGCTTTGCAAAACAGCTAATGCTTTCATAATGCATTTCATAAAAATAGATGCATGCTTTTGTTAAAACCAGATTCAGTTTTCTTTACAAAGCTTCTAGTAAGTACTTACATAAATTTTTTTCCTCCCTATTTTCTAGTTACTTTAAAAAATGTAATAGCATTCATCATTCAAAATTACAGAGGTAGCATTTGCATGGAAATTATAAACATATTACAATATTGGCAAGATGTTTCCAGATTTTTTAAGCTTAATTTAATTCGATATTGTGAAATACAGAAAGAACAACATTTATTTACAATATAATACTGCTGTTCTCTGTGATAGATGTAGAGTGTGTAATCCTCTTAATAAGAATTTCCTTTGTCTCAGAATACAAATACTACTTAACCTAAAATCAAAGAAGCCTGAAGTTTTCTAAAGGAACAAATGAACAGATAAATGTTAAAATGAGCAAATGAAAGAAAGACATAATGAACTGAAACACCTGTATTAAAAATAATAGGACCCTACTGCAGGATATTTTAACTCAGTAGAATGTCCACATCATTTATTATGCATATAGGCCTTTCTCTTCTTTTTCTCAGTGAGAGGCAAACCTAAATCAGAAGTTCAGTAGATGTGTACGTCTTCACTGAAAAGAAGCCATAAATATAACTACCACTGAAACTAGCACTTGCTTTAACAGCACTAACACCATTACCTTATAGTAGTGGCTCAGTATCTGACTGTAAAACAAGAACAGCAACAGAATCCTTTAAAGATGTGTGGATTAGTGCAATCAGAAGAGGTCTTTGGTGATTCATCTTTATACCTGTTACCTCAAGACTTAGATGTTCTCATTGGGTCTAATTCTGAGAGAGTATTAGTCTCCTCATTAGAAAATGTAACAGAATATTCCATGCCACTGAAAAATTTATTGCTAATGAGAGAAAAACTGCAGCATGTCACTGTGCACCTGTTAATTTCACTGCATTCAAGTCTTTTGGTTTGTTTTTCAGATCTTTGTTTCATCTTTACCTTTCCACAAAACTTTAATTCATGTAACTCAAAAGATCAGCTTCTCCAGTCATAACACTTGTTTCCCAAATGTGTCTGAGTTAATGCAATGACAAGAAATTTCCTCAAGACAAAATCCTGAAAAGCAACTAAACAAACAAAAATGCCCGCTTTAACCATGTAAAATAGAATAAAATATATGACCTTGATAGGCTCTCCATGGGGAGACACCACCTCATCTGACAGCTCCATCATCTTCAGGGCCATCAATGCTATTTGAACAGCATGTGTTTCACTTTCTTTGTGTAAACCTCCAGCGACACAGTAGGCATCTCCAATAGTCTCAACCTAAAACAGGCATATTTTTTCCTTACTGTTAGACTGTGACACGTAACGGAATAGTCTGTGGCTTCAGTAAGAATTATACCTACATATTGACTGGGTCTTATTTGTTCTGCTGATTTAAGTCATGCCCAAATCCTGCAATATCATTCAAAAGGAAAAATCGCACAACTTGTATTTATTGTTTGCTATAATACTTTCCTTTAACAGCTGATTCTGCTGATTATTTTTTTTATTATCGCTCTTAAATGTCTTTTTTTATAATGAAGGTTAGGGGAAATAATTTTTGGGCTTCTATTCTCCTTTGTCCAATTTAGTCTTCCATTTCCCTTTCTGCCCTAGAACCCCACAGAAATGAAATAAATTGTGTACCTTGTAGACATCTAGCTCTCCACACTGGTAATCAAAGCGAGTATACAGCTCATTAAGCATGGTGATAACCTGCATAGGTGAGCATTGGGAACAGATGGCAGTGAATCCCACAATGTCAGAGAAAAGCATTGTGACATTATTAAATTTCTTAGCTTGCACAACTTGTCCCTGCCACAGCTGCTGAGCAACCTCTCCAGGAAAAATTGAAAACAGAAGATCTACGGTCTTCTTCTTTTCTTCTTCAAGGGCTTGATGGGCCTGCTCAAGGGTTGCCTTTAGTTTTCCTAACCTCTTCTTCAGTCCATCCTGAGCTCTGGCCTGCTCCCCTATCAGAACAACATCTCTCAGTGCATTGTGAATGGGAATATCTGAGAGGTACAATCCACGTCCTGTAAAATCTTCTAGTCTATCCACACAAGGAGATCCCAAGAATAGGATGGCACTGGATTCAAAAATATAGATCATCTGGCCTTTAAGATCCATTACCTGAAACAGTTAAAGAAACAAGAATTCATGCAAAACATGCATGGCAGTGGTTTAGAAGCAAGATATTTTAGAAATACATTTGCCTTAAACCTAGGAAAATGAGGCTGGCCCATAGTCCTTATATTTTCAGTTAGTTGCTTAAGAGAAAACATAGGGTGCTAAATCATAGGGCTGTCAAGTAAGTTTATTTTGATTGAGCCTTCTGGTACAAAAGTTAAGACCACAACTTAAATATCTAATTGTGTTTGAGTATCAGTATCAGTTTTAGCTTAGGAAGGAAAGAAAAACAAAAAGAATTTTGTGCATTTTTATCAACTGATAAACTGTTAATGACTATAGTGGCCTCTCAATTTCTGCTAATAACTGTAGTAGTTTTGTTCATGCACTACTTTCTTTGTAAGATACAGCGAGAAAATCTGCTTCAATTTTATCATAGGATGTTCAGTACTCGCTGCAATTTAAAACTAAAGGCATAAATGGTGGAAATACCCCATTTTAATCATCTAAAAAAAGCAAAATATTTTGTGTGAAGTATTTATATGTCCCTTCTGCATTCAGTCGTATAATGTGCAAGGTGCTGTAAAGCTCTGCTTAACATTGCTTGAAAGGTCATTTTTTTGAAGAAAACCTGTTACATGCTAAAAGAGATTTCTGGATGTAAATACATGCAAAAGCAAATCACAGTGTACAACTGTTGCCTAGTGCAGAAATGGATCTGAGACGAAGTAGCTGTTCAGTGCTGCATTTTTTCCCACTTCAGTAATAACTGAGTGAAACCTTTATTACTGTTCTTCATTTAAATTCTTGGAGTGCTGAGGCTGAACAGCAAATTCATCCTGGAGTACCTTGGGTGTACATAAGCTGGAATTCAGCTGAGAGGCAGTGATAAATAAAAGCAGTCATTGAATATTCAATAATTTTTACTGTCCCAGGTCATCTGCCACAGACCAAGCTTCAGCAGACAGACAGTAATCCCATCAGCTGAAACTAAGTGGGACCTTTGGTGATTGCATCTGATGGAAACATCAAAATATCAAAGCTGCCAAAATACCAAAGGCTGAATGAGCACAAGAAATGTCTACATTTTTCCCCAAATTATAGAGCTGTTGTTTCCACATGATTGAGGGGCACTTTGGGAAAGCTTTCCCTGCCACCGCCTTTGTGTTGGAAATGCCCTTATTCTCAACAGCATAGCCTGTCATTTGCTTTATCTCAATTTACTGACTTAATATCAGTATTTTTTTTTTACAAAATCAAGTTAACAGTCAGATTTTACTTGTCCTAAAGCAGAATTTTGACTGAATATTGGCTTCAGAAGGTGAATTACATTAGAGTTCTCAATAAATCACTGTTACTCAGTTGTACTGGATGTAAAAAATGCAAAGTGCATCACGTTTTGTGGCTATTTTCACTCCTACCTGAAGAAACCAAATTTCTCACACAAGTAGCGGTTATAAAAAGTCTCTTACCATGGACGATTTCATATCAGTATTATCCCATCTTCTGACTCGTACAGTAAACTGCATATTTAGCATTGTCATTATTCCACTAAAAGTGCAGCTTACTTTTGGGGTAAGAATTTCAAAATACTCTTCAAAATTGGGCTTAGCTTGAAGTTCTCTCCTGGTCAAAAGTCTTTTTATCCCGTTTCCAATTTGAAGAACTGACATATCCTTGTCAAACATAAAATGAAATGGGAAAGTCTTACAGAACATAGAGGCAGGAATCACAAGTGAAGACTGTGGTTTACATGGAGATAATGAAGGTTTTGCACTTTTCACTTGTATAGAGTACAGCAAATAAGGCTGATTAGCAAACTCAGTGCAGTCATTATGAAAACAAGGAGGCATGAGCATCACTTCCACCTCAGTTTCATATAAAACATGAGCTGCTGCTTTAATAATGCCAGATAGAATAAGACTTGTGATTTTCTTAGGAAAGAAATAATATACATTTAAGAAGTCCTGATCTTTCTCCAGGCATAATATGGAAGCATCTTCAAGTCTGTCCTTTTTTCCTGCTTCTTGGCTGTGGCCACTCTGCTTCAGCAGAGTGGTGAAACTGTTCAAGAAGTCCTTAAGGGTTCCTCCAATAACACCTAATATGTGTTCATCCTCTTCATAGCATATTTTGAATAGCTCTTCACCAAGAGATTCCCGTAGAGTCTCCACGGGAACACCTGCATGGAATCACATTTTTGTCAGAACTGCACTCATGACACTGATTTTCAGGCTAACCTCCACTAGACCAAATCAAATTAGCAATATTATTCCCTGATCCAGCAAGGTCACCTGAGGGCCCTCTCATTTAGAAGTCCTGCTGTAACCAAAGACATACTCGTGGTGTTCGGACAACAGGGAGACAATAGGCTGTAGTTTGGAAAGATCCAAGACTCATGTTCTTTATAGAGATGTAGACAGAATGAATGCATATTTTTGGCACAGGATTTAACCCAGTTCCCTTAGCTCAATACAAAGAAATAAAATAAGAATTTAAAAACTTAAAATAAGAACACAAAGGAAGAATAAAATAGGATCTGTGCACCCACACAGATATACGTACAATGCCTGATCCAATAAATTAAATGACCCTAGGAATACTCCGGGCTACTGAGGCCAGTTGGCACAGCACAGCTCACATCTTTGCTAGAAAAATTGTTTTAACAGCACAGCTGCAAGCAGACTGATGGTTGGGAATGTTCCAACTCCCCAACTGTTACTGGGAATCATTCGGAAAAGTGTTATCTGTCACAGGCCAACTGCATGCCAGGACCAGCTTAACAGTTCAAGTGTACAAAAAACCATGTTTCCGTTTCCTGGAAATGTTAATTTACTATTGCAGATATAGCCAGAGAGTTCCATATTGCACATTACAGCAGTTCTCTTCCAACAGACTACAGTCCTTCAGAAGAAAAGGATCAGTATAAGACTGTAACTTATTACTGAACATATGTTTCAACTCTCTCTAGATGTTGGGTTTTAGGGGTGGATGATTCTATGACATCTCAAACTTGAGAAACTCATCTCCTTAGCTCAAATTTTGACACTCTGAACTGTTAGCTGCAGAGATCACAGTTTTAGCCTCTGTGTTGCTAGCATCACGGCAGCCCTTACATGTAGGAAATTATTTCTTAGTAGCAACCCTAATTTATATATACATACATTATTTTACATACATAACAGCTGAAACCACGACAATAATATATATACATTTTTATATATTATTAAATGAACTTATATTACCTGCTGCATTAGCATGATCAGTGATTATTTTTTCAAAATCTTCTCTATCCCCCGTTTTTCTGTAAATATCATAAAAATATAAATAAATACTATGAAAAGTCAAGATAAACCTTGTAAAAAATAGGAAGTAATGGAAGTTACCTACCCTGTCTTTAATGTGCATCAACCAAGCCTTGCTGATCAAATAGGCAGCTAGCTATTCATTAATTCAAAATAGGGTCTTGGTAGGATCTTAGATTATCCTGTGTATTTGTGATAAGTTAAAGTCTTAGTGGTCTGAGCTCAGATACAGATTGAGGCCAAATGCTATGGCCCATTACTGATTAAAAACTCTTAGGCTGCAACAGTCCTGTTTTTCCATTTGATTCAGGTTTTTTGTTTGAAGCCATAACTAAATTTCGTAACATATTTTATAATACAATTGGAATTTACATTCAAGCATTTATTTTAATTGCATTGCATTCAATTCAAAAGAGATGAGAAGGCATTTCTGTTTTGAGAGGAAATACCAATAATATCTATAAACTTCAAAATAATTTGTTCTTTGGTAGTAATTCAGATTCTGTGACACAAAACTGCAGCCCTCTGAGGTCAATAAACATCTACCTGAATGCCCAACCCACAATGATGAGAAGAACACGTAGCTTAGATTAACCTGCATATAAGCAATAAGCTTTTGTTACATGCTTTCTGGATTTCTTCACTTGAAATATCATTGATGTATTTATGTGCAAAAGCAATACAGATATTTAGATCTGCTTTACATTTGCATTATTACATCATTCAGAATAGCACAATACTTTTAGGTTTCAAACTAATACACCAGGAAGAAACACATAATTAAAGATAGGGAAAACACTCATATCAATATGCCAGTCAGCAATTGCAATGCACATATAACCAGCTATTTTTGGTTCAGTCTATGCATGTAAACTGCTTTGAAAATATCAAGTATAATTTAAAAGATACATTGTAATTATCTATTCTTATCATGGGGAGCAATACTGTAGTTTTCAGCCTTGTTCTTTTCTCCACTTCTTATTTTTTGCATTCCATAAATTGAATCTTCAGTGTGTAACAAGATGCTAAGAAATTCTCACTCCCTATGAGGCTCAGATGATTAACACTGGGCTAGTACTAAGGAGTGCTGAAAATCAAGCTGAGTTCCTCAGAAACAGAAACAAGAAGCCAAGTGAGCCCAGTGAAAACAGGTATGTCAGGATGTGTATCACTGTTCAGAAGCCAATTTTTTTTAATATTAACTGTTTGCATTTAAAAATCTTTTTCTAGGATCTTAGAAACATTGCGATAAATCAATATACAACCACATCTACCTTTCCATTTATGCCTAAGCAGTCTCTGCCTTCCTCCAAAACACTTGCTCATTTTTCACAGTTGTTGCCTGTCTCCCTGCACAAATGGCTAACTTTGCTCATTAAGTCAACTTTATGAGTGATATAAATGTTTGTGAATATTTTTAAAATAAAATCATTATTAACTTACATTACATGAAATGTTACACACCAGTAGGACAAGATAACTGAAAACAGATTCCAGAATCCCGATTCCCAGTTAGTACTCCAGCCCTTATGAACTGTCTGGAAAACAATTTTGCAGTGAAGTGAATTGCAAACCCATTACACATACATACCTGGTTTCTTTTATTTTGTGCTTTGCAAGTGTCCTCTGAAGTGCAAGATTTAGTCTTTCAAACTGAGGAACAAAAAAAGGTATGTTGATTAAATGTAATTGCTGAAAATTTAATCATAACATTTTTATACAGAGAATTACTTCACTGTCCTTGGGACATCCCAAGCTCTTTACTGTGAAGGTTGTGAGGCACTGAAACAAGCTGTCCAGCAAAGTTGTGAATGCTCCATCCCTGGCAGTGTTCAAGGCCAGGTTGGACAGAGTCTTAGGTGACATGGTTTAGTGTGAGGTGTCTCTGCCGATGGCACAGGGGTTGGAACTAGATGATCTTAAGGTCCTTTCCAACCCAAACTATTCTATGATTCTAACAGAAAAGATGGTCATATTCTGCGTTATGCCTGGAAGAAAACAGTAAAAACTAGTTCTTCTACATAGTAACTTTTCTTGGAATATTAAGAGTTAATTTATTCTTTCAGGAAAATGTTCAGAAGTGCAAAGATTGAAATTGCAAAAGGTAACAGAGTTTCAAATGCAGCCATAAGAGATCAATACAGCATTCTGTGCTTCAGATTACCTCCTTTTCTTATTTCCAGACTACAGCATTTCAAAACAATGTTAGAATAATTTTTTTATATTTGTACAAGAATAATAATTTTGGCTATGTATGCTGCAAAACTAAATATCCTCCACATGAAAATCTAGTCACTGCAGATAACCTTTGCAAAAGGACTCCATAATAGAAGACCCTTTAGAGTACCATGAAGATTTATCTTAATTTACCTCAATCACATGGTTCTATATGCTTCCTGTAGTTCCCAATTGGAAGAGATACAATACTTTCCAAACATGAATATTTCAAATTGCTGAGGCTAGTTAAGCTGTCTTATATATGTAGTTTCTGATCACTTGAAATCCAAACTTCCCATGAAGACAGGGTCATAGACTAGTGCTATACTGCCATGACCCAATTTGGCTGTGAGGCTTGCTGTGGTCTGGCTTTTCTTTGGTTCTCATTCCCTGAAGAAACTAGCATTTTCTATTTCACCCTTTACTTTCTGTATTTTCAAAAGGAAAGTTTGCACACTCAAAGAAAATATCATGTAAAAGAAGGCAGTCTACTCGGCAAAAATCTAAACTGAGTTAACTGTTCTACCATTTATATGAACACAATGTACATTACATCTGTGTATAAACTGGTACAGTAAGTGGAATACCTTTCAATTCATTACTTACCAATGTCATCTGTATTTCTGTAAACACCCAAAGAAGCAAATCAAAAAATAACACATACTACACTATCTCAGACTTAAATCAAAAGTTATTCTGGATGCGCTATGTCCTGGACTTCCACACACAACTCACTTTTTTATGGGGAGTTCCTGAATCAACTGGGGCCATAATGTGGCCCCCTGATTTTAAGTTTTCAATTAGAAAGATGATGTTAATTACTGGCGGTTAAGTAAGGCACTATGAAGTATCTAAGCAATGAAAAGTATGTTCTGAAACAAGCAAAGCCCTTCTGCGAAGAACTGGGACTTGCAAGGTGTTCAGGTCTTGACTCCAAATCAGCATGAGGATAGATTACTATACTTGGACAAAGTTCCAATGAATATGACTTAAATAACTGGAAATAGCAATGACAGTAATCTTGAACTTCAGTAGCTCCTGGGGTAAATGGTCATAACATTCTTGACTTTGCCAAGCTTTTGTTGCAGCTGATGAACTAGGTTATCAGGATTATGTAATAAATAGCTGCATATATCTATACTACTCTTTAAATTAAAAAAAACATCATGGTTATTTCATTAAGAAACCCAACAACAACTATATACTAAAGAAGCAATACAGCAATACTGACACCATAAAAAGGGTTCTTTGCCAGTTCATTCTTAAGTCTTTTCATTTACATATGGAAAGGTCAGTTTAAAGGAATTAATTTCTTCTGTAAATGCAGCAGAAGTGAAAAGGGGTCTATCAAAAAATGTACGTAGAGTTTTAGTGAAAGAGTAATAGATGAAGAGTTGTGAAAACAGATCTGAAAATAGATTTAACAAAACTCCAGCGCTTTTAGTAAAGAACACTGAATGTACAAACAATAGAATTATAATTAAATGAGTATACAGACTTGGCCATTTGCCATTTGTAGCCCCAATGTATTACAGCCAGTTTTTTCACACTTTCCACAGAATTTGAGGCAAGCCCAAGTGCTGAATTTTATGAAGCTGCGTTTTTCATGTTCTTTTACAGAGATAAACCATATTTATCTCCACTCAAGCAAACCACTGTGCATGCACTGTATCTGTTTTCAGTTGAGTTGAGCAGAGACATAAGAATACCTCTGTGGTAAACACAGAGGTTTTTAAAAATAGTATGGCAGGAGGTTAGCATCACAGCACATGGAAACAGCTATTTTAATTTTAATGTACTTAGCAGTATGGATTCACTTAGTTGAATTGATGAGGTGACCATGTAATTTGCATGATTAGGTAACAAGGCAGAGTTTTTCTAATTGCATCTCTAAAGCAAAATAAATTGCTACAGAAATACATGGATTTTAAAGGAACAATTAAAATGATGAATGGAATGTTGCCAGTACAAGGCAAAGCTATAGGGAAATACAGTGGAAGGGATGGTGCGCACAAAAGTGATTGTGGCAAAATTGGATCCAGAAGGAATGGAAGAGGATGAAATGAGGATTTAAACTATACAGAACTACACAAGAACAAAAACTCTGTAGTCAAAAGACTTCCTAAAGGCTGGCATAAAATGCTTTTTTAGTATTTATAATTGAATGCTATTACAGTATTATTATGCAGTATCTGTTTACCTCAGGAAAGATTAGTTTGCAGATGCTTTCAGTTAATGTGTGCAGGTACACTCTACTTCTGCTTGTTTTCCTTTGTGGAAGGTTTCCGTGAGCATCTTTTTCATGGACTTCTTTGCAGATGGGCAAAGCTGCTATAGAGCTGTTTTCTGCACAATCCTTGTCACGCTCCTCAGTAATGTGACTTTGAGTCAGTAAGGAGAAAGGACATTCCCCTGTGATCTTCAAGTCTTTCAGTTTTGTACAGAACATACTGTACGAAGTCTCTCCTTTGAGACTGAGCACTTGGCCTTGTGTTTAATGGTTCTCTTCTGTTACCAACAAGAGCAGAAAATGTCAGAATAGATAAGGCAACCACTGTGGAAGATTATTGATAGCTGTAAATCACCACAGGAACAAATGCATGCCCCTGCAAAACAAGAGAAAGAAAAGAAAAATTAAAAACATTTATTTTCTCTTGTAAATTCCCATGATATGCTAGTTTTATCCTATGTGCATTACAACAATGGCTTTTTCTAGGACCTTGCTCATGAAAGCAGTTAAGCTCATGTGACATTTTAAGTATATAATCCCTACTGACTTCAGTGCTTCAGGTAATTAAAGTTGCGTGCATGGATAAGCTCTTGGCTGAATTTGGGCTCTAGTGATTAAGGTACAGAAGTTGCTTTATCTGATGTATCTTTCGTCACATTGATGGATGAAGATTCTGAAACAGTAGAGAACAAAATTCTAATAAGAAAACCTTTTTAATCCTTCATAAGCAGCTATTAAAAATTATGTGATATGGCACAATGAAAATGATTTGTTATGGATACTTAAATTTCAATTTACTTGATGCCCAAGACAATCTTTTTGTATCAGAGAGATGTATAACTAAAGTTAGTACTTTTGGAACATAAAACCATTCAAGACCAATGGTTAGCACATTGGGTAAAAGCCATTGACTGGTGACAACTACCCTAATGGGAATTGGACCACATAACTGAAGTGGCTTGGAAACACCAAGGGATTTTTGTGGTTTTGAAGGTAATACCTTTCAAACAACACATTAAGAAAAAAAAAAAAAAAGGCAGAAATTCTCCTTTTAATAATTTTAATAATAAATGTTTTTTACATGTATTTCAGGCTGAATACTAAAAATGTTCTTCCATTAAGGGCTTTACTTTCTATTAAGTGTATTTGATTGAATCAGATCCTCTCATCCTCATATAATACTCTAACAAGGTAATCCTTGAGTGCTTTTGGCAACTCTTGGAGCAGCTGATTTGTCTCTCTGGAGATATGGTACAGTAACTCTTTCTTTCAGAGGCACTATAGCTTTAATCAGCCTGTGAACCACACTGCTTATTTCTGCCCCTGAGACACCCAAAGGCCTTTTAGGGTCACACAGCAACTGTACCAGGGTTCAAAATAACTAATTCCCTGATACATGTAATGGGCTGCTTCTTTTGAAACAGCTGGAATGAATGGCACAGCAGAGGAGTGCTGCAGACCCAGCACAAGTGGCATAAATAGAAGGAGAAACAGGAAGAAGCTACTTCGGCTGGACCTCATGCTGCAGAAAAATATTTGGCAGAAAAGGCCCTTTTAAAGTATACTGTATGCTGATGGTGTCAGGCCAGCTTCTAGTGGACATCTATCAGAATAATTAAAGTATTATTTTAAGAATCAATAAACACAATGTTAAGAACAAGAGGCTGAAGAATGTTTACATAACATTCTATATTTCTGATTTCAGTTTGTTCATAGAAACTAATTTGTTTCCACTGCATGGACATTAGTAATGCTTTATTTTTTATTACTGAATACTAGTGTGCAGCAAATGAGGCAGTGAAAAATTTCCAGCCAGAACCACACTTTCAATACATAAATATATGTAATATTTATTTATAATGTAAGCACTTTATATACATGTAAAAGTACTTCTATTCAGGAGTCATTATACAACCTTGTATTACTTTACATTATTTAACCTTTGTATTACTAAACGAAAACTATTTCTCTGTTTCTAGAAGACAATAATCTGGAATTATTTAGGGGGCCACTTCCATGATAGCATGTTGCATTTTAATTAAATTACATTTGATGTGGCAGGTAGAATCTGAAGGAAGTGATGCCATTATTTTACACCTGGAAAACCTCATCTTCAGAAGCTGCCAAGTGGGAAGGAGAGGTCTCAGAAGATGATTTTGTGCCAGGACTTATGTTCAGGGGCAAAATGGGCACTGATGTCCAGATAAAGCTGTCGGACATGTACCTACTGTGTCGGCAGTTTCTTTCTGCAGTACAGCCTGCCATCCTTTGCACCGCAGGACACTCGAATTTAACCTCTTCCAGCCCTGGAGGGGACTGGAATTTGTGTCTTTGCTCTGAATGTGACCCTGCACCCCTTCCAATTGCAGTTTATGATGTGCAAGAAAGTGGCAATCCCTCATGTTTCTAGTAATAATACTGTTGCACAAAACCAGTAGCATTAACGTACAAATCCTTAAATTCCAAATAATGATGACACAGTTCCTGAAGAAAGCTTCCTACAGAATCATTTTTCTAAGTACCCTGAAGTTCTTGTTTTCCCAGAAACAAATGGGATGGTCCTTTGTGAACAATTATCCCAGTTCAAAACCACTATCAGCAATTTTCAAGCAGCAAGCAATTAAAAACTTTTGCTGACCTCTGCAATGGCAAGACCCCCTAAATCACATCTTTAAAGAAACAAACTGGAAAACCTAATTCCATGACCTTCAGAGGATTCAAATACTGAAAAAAAAAAAAAATCCGAAACAAAAAAAACTAAACCAAACCAAACCAAACCTCTCCTGCATATACTGGGTCCTCCTTTATTAAAACATCAGGTTTGGATCTTGCCCTTAGTATATAAACTAAAATTCAGAAAAAAGTCTACTGTGTTATAGGGAAACCTCTCTCAATCAAACAGTAATTAGACAGTGGTTTTTAAGGTCTGACAGGAGAAAGACAATGAATCACCAGTGTAGAGCCTACAGGAGGAATTCCAACAGTATAATGGACCTTAAAAAGACAGAAGAAAGATGGCACACATTACAGGTTAAGTCTGACATTTGCAGATGTGTTTCAAGAATGAGGAACAGCAGCCCTCCCTTTGTTCACAGTGTTTAAAGACATTTTCTAATCATAACAAAAAAAATTAGGAAACATGGGAAAAGTTTCTGGGTTTAATTCCTCTTCAAATATGCTTTGAGAGAGCTCATCCCAGGGGAGCAGCAGTGTTTCATGTGAATTCTCCATCACTGCCATATTAATTGATGTCATATTTACCTTGGGAAGCAAATTTAAAATTAAAATTAAATAATCTCCTGCGAGATCAAACTACAAGCAACCAATTTATTCAGTGCCTGCCTGAATGCAACATGGCACTGTGCCACTCAGAAAAATGAAGCTGACTTTACATAGTACAATCACAGCAGTAGAATAACTTGAGTGCTCAAAATGCTTTGTGCAAACATTTCATTGTACATTTCCATCTATACTTGTCTTACATCTAAAATGCCTTCCTGTATGCTTATTTGTACTAGTTGCTTTTGAATATTTACCTCTGCTAAAACATTTCCTTGACAGGGCCATGAAATACAGTGCAATGAATCAACCGTACAATAAACTCCCCTAATATTAATCGTCATTTATAAGAATTAAGAATGCTACTTGTTAACGGTAGCTAGTGATGGTTTATAATCTTAACTTATGGACATGGCACAAAAATCAGAAGCAATATTAAATACTTTTTACTTCAGAGTCCCTTGCTTGATGGAACAAAATATGGTATGATGCTATAATATCACTTCTTGGTTTTAATCACACATATCACTTTGGTAGTTGAACAGCTGCATGTTGAGCAAGAATTAAGAAAAAAATTAGTTTGTTTTGCAGCAGTCAGAAGATACCACTGACTGGATCTAACTTTCTTCAGCACAAGTGTGATTGCAGTGCTTGCAGGAGCTCAGTGTGGTCTGGGAGCCATTGCCTTAACAGAAGCAGCTGTTAATTTCTGGCTTGCCCTTATGGAAGACAGAGGTTTGCAATTCCCTCTCAGCTCCAATCATTATAGGATGCAGAAATCCCTGCATTTTGCCCCTTGCTAATCATTAGGCCTCTGCACAGAGCAAGGCAGGAACTTCTACTCATAGGCAAAACACAATCAGCTTCTAGCAAGACAGGTTAGTACCCATCACCCAATCAGTAGCAGCTCACTGTGGATTCAGTTGTTGTGCCTCTCAGCAGACAAATACAGGGAAAATAACTAAATCCTATAATTTTGTCTTATTAATCTAAAGTGCAATATCCGCACTTTATTTTTTCTACTTCAAGTGCTGTGTGTAGCAACAGAATCAAAGCCCTTGTGATTTGTCTGTTTCCAAGGATTTTAAGAAGGCTTCTAAAATACTCAGAGACAACTGCTCAAGTCCGCATCAGGAAGTTAATATTTTAAGAAATCAAAATAAGTATTTCTTAGGCTTAGTAAATTCTGTACAGATAAGAAGCTTTCTCTGTCTGCTTCATTGTTAAGCACATTCAGAGTCCATACACCTTCAAAGCATTAATTTATTTGGGTATTGCTGCTTTAGAGAGCACAAGATGTAAATAACTGGAGCAGACAGGCAAATCTGATTACAAATTTCTGAGCGGTAGCAGGTGATACCTATTAGAAAAGTGCAGTTGTTGACTTAGGTTGAGGACATCTTGGAAAAAATGTGTCCTTGTGAAGAGGAGTGAAATGTTTTCCTGTATCTCCCCAGACAGCAACTAACTCATCAACTGAAATGTGAGGATGCCTCATTTCTTTCCAGTAATTTGGTTCTGTCATTAACACAGTAAATACATTTACTAACCTACCATGGGATAACCGTGTCATTACACAAGAATAATTTAAAAACCGTATCGTGTATAACTTGCATATTAGTAAAGTGCACAGTAAGGACAGGATTTCTAAATCTCCAGCAGCAACATAAATGTAATTAAAATATTAATCAAACCATATAGCATAAAGAACACAACTATAGAATGAAAATGCAAAGCAGAGGAGCTGAGCTGTAGGAGATCCCAAATACAAGTTACCATTCAATCCTAAATCATTACCACCCTTGTATAGACACTGGCATAACTTACAGTACAAAGTGGTACCCTTTTTCCAGCAAGATCTATCCTCTTTCATGGCACAGATTTTTGCTACTTGAGCAAAGTCAGCAACTGATGAAAAGGCAGTTATCCTCTCTATACATCAGGATGAAACATAATATTGGACAGTGGACTTCACAGTAACTTACTGGTACCCAAGGAATTGCTAGATTCAGCAAATTCCACTGTAGCTCTCAAAATATGCTTTATCAGGCATCAACTTTTCTGCTTGTTCCCCCAAACTTCCACCCTTCTTTCTGACAAGTCATGCCCAGTGCTGATCTGTCAATACCCCAGAGTCCTCTGGAGTAGTCGTACCATTTTTTCTCCAAAGCAGTAACTGCTATTGTGCAATGTGCAAGACCATTTCCAGTGTCCTTACAGCCAGACATAGCTCAGTCTGGGGCTATTTCTAAGATCAGTAAAAGTAGAAGATAAGTATATATAGATAAGTATATATATATAAAAGATATACATAAGTATATATATTTCTAAGATAAGTATACTCAAAAGTTTTCTCTAAATCACGGTACACTTTTGATAGCAAGGAAATACCACAGGACACCACAGCATTTACTGAAATATCTAATGGAATTGCAGTGATAACTAAGCTAAGTACAAGGTAGTAAATCAGCTATGATAAAATAATACGTCACAGCAATCAATTATTATTTTAACAGTCCAAACATTTTAGTAAATCTAAATTCAGTGTTGCAACTCATCTCAGTGACTGCCCTACATGACCGCTTAGGGCAAGCTAAAAATCTAGCCCTTGCTTAGAAGAAAGATTTCTCCCCACATAATGTGGAATTTCCTCACCTTTCCATCTTTTTTTCTTTATCAAGTGTTTTAATAAACAGAGAAACGCAATCAAGTGTTTCCTCTGTGCTCCAGGTTGAATGTGCTGCTGCAACATTAGATAGCTACAAAGCCAGGAGATGAAGAAAATAATTACCTTTGTTTTCAGAGAAGAAAGTAAGTTATCTCCTCTTCCACCTTGTCCCTATTGTAATCAGCAGAACATGAGTTTCAAGAGTACATAAGTGAACTTCAAAACTGCTAATATGTCTCATTTTAAGGTCATTACAAGACAGACATTTCTGCTGCAAGTGACGGGACAAGGAAATGGCCTTAAGTTGTGCCAGGGGAGGGTTAGATTGGATATTAGGAAACATTTCTTCACTGAAAGGGTTGTCAAGCACTGGAACAGGCAGTCCTGGGAAGTGGTTGAAAGACTTTCCCTAGAGGTATTTAAAAGATGTGTAGATGTGGCACTTAGGGATATGGTTTAGTGATGGACTTGGCAGTGGTAGCTAATGTTTGGACTGGATGTTCTTTAAGGTCTTTTCCAACCTGTATGATTCTGTGATACTATAATTCTATGATTTGTGTAATATGATCTGTAATAAGGTACCTCGATATTGAAAACAGTGTTCTTAAAGACAGTGAAAAATCCTGAAGTATCACTGGATTTCTGATACTGATTTTGTGACCGACTCATTTCTCTCTAATGGTCTGAAGCAAATCCCTGGACCCAAATATATCCCTGGGAGAAGCCCAGACTCCAGATGTGAAAGTTACATTGCAGACACATCTCTGCTTTCAATTAAAGGCACAGGGGGAGTCCTAATTACTGCACCCATGTTTTGGCATGTAGCTAAAGGAAGGACTGATTCCCAAATGTTGTTTATAAAATATGTATTTGTCATTTTAAGTATTCCATGTACTTTCATAGGGTAAATATTTTTCCTACGCCAGGACCAAATAAAAGGAAGGCATGCTGAGAAGACAGCGTGGGAAAAATACTCTCTTCCTGTGAGTCAAAAACTATCTGTGAAAACACTCCGTAACAAGCCCAGCAGGCAGCCTCACAGCACCTGATTCTCTGCTTCCCTGCTCACAGCTCAGGCAGAGATGGCAGCCTTTGGTTGTGGCACATCCTTGGACACTCACCCCAGTTCGAAACATGGCTTGTACCACCAGACAAGTAGCTTATGATGGACATGCTACCCCTGAAAACCCCAACCTGCTTACACTGTGGGAGCTCTTGAAGGTGATTGCTCATGGGCATCTTTCCTGAGGCAGAGTCAACGATACCTCACAAACACTAAAAATAACCTGCTGCATGTAACCATAACACATTATTTAGGTTGATTTTTTTTTTAATGAGAAATCCTCAAGTGACCTGGGTATCCAGATGGGAAACTATTGAAACAGAGGAGGCGCTGCAGTGAGGACAGGCAAAACCAAAAGCAACCCACAGTGTCTGGCAACTACTCTCACACTTTAAATTAATATATTTTAAATATAGCATTTAATCTGCATTTGCAGTCCATGAAAGTACAATACTTTCATAAAAATCATAAGAAGAAGGATAAGAAATAAATTAATGTCTTCAGAACGCTTTCATTTCAAGAATTAAAACTTGTCCTGAGGACGTGGTATTTATGACAGTTATCAGGAGTTAAATAAAGACATAAGTCTTGCCTACAGCAAATGGAATGTAAATTAGAATCCACAAAAGGAGAAGGGCTATGGTTCTACAATATGAAGTAATTGTCAACAGTTGTTCTTACTGATTCTTTACAAATACCTACTTGAAACTGCATCTCTCAAACTTACTGATGCATAAAAATCCTCTCATATAACTGGCCCTCAAATTTCAAATGCCTGCAAAATCTGTTTTTTACTTAATTCATAGATCAAACTTTTTTTTTAGGAGCAGGAAAAGTAAAAAAAAATACTTGCAATTATTCTAATAAAAGCGAAATTGAGTAAGTTTTTTATCTCATACTACTCTTCTACTGAAATGTTTAGCTAGTATTCATGACTTAGCCAGGACTGCTGCATCATGTAGAATAAACTATTTACAAAATCCAGATTTCTAATGCATTAAGTAACTTCTTATTTGAGAACCATGGTCTGGATGAACTGTGAAGCATGATGATAAAATAATTATCCTACTTCTTCAAAGACACTTATCTTGCTGAGACTCCTACATGCATGCATTCATCTGATTGAAATTCAGTGTGGGTAACTGCTTCCCCAACTGACACACAGGTTTGCATAAACACCATTATTGTTGTTGTTTTCCCAAAGATACTGAAGCATTGTCAAGTAATACAAAACATTGATTGTAGTGTAGTATGACAGTGCTTATGGTTAAACATTCCCTTTGTGTTCACAACTTGAAATTATCATGAAGAGCAAGTTTTATAAATAAAGGTCCCTGAACTCTGTATTTCTTTAAGAACTGTTTGAAAACTAGGTCTGTAGAAAGCAAAGTGTTTCATTAGTAGATTTCAATTGCAGAGTTTTCTGACTGAATATTTGCCACCTGCCACTTCTGTTTACAATGTCGACACAATCATTTTTGCACTGAAAATCACTGACAATTACCTTTCAGATTTATTTTTAGTTAAGCACTCATGCCAACTCCCATTGAAGTCAATAGCTGGCTTCTGGACATAGCAGAAATAAGATCAACCTAACAGGTCTGTGACTCTTATCACAGAAATACTGATTTGCATCTTTCTTATTTTTGAAGCAAAATAAGGCCCAGGCTTTTTTTGTTTTGCGTTTTTACAGGTAGGTGTTCAGATGCGATGGCAAACACTGAACTGATGTATTTGAGATTCTGGAAAAGTCAAAAACTATGCATGGAAACCTAACAATGGGAACTTCTAATGAGTGAAAATCATTTATCCCACACCAGCAAGGTCATGTCCTTGTAATTTTTCTGATAGAGAAAAAATATATTGATTGAAGAAGAGTATTCAGCTGGAATAGATGAGTGAAGAGCTGTTTTCACAGCCATCATGCAGCTACTGATTCTGTTTTAGCTAAAGCCTATGGCAAAGAAAGCTCTGAAGAAGAGGAGAAATCAGCTACTTTTCCAGTTGTTCTCTACCATGGTATCGGCAGGGCAGGACCAGCAGGCACCTTCCTTTTTTATTAAATGCTTACAGAGTTTCTGCTAGAAAACAGGTTTAAAATCATTAAAATTGCTGATTTGGCCATGTGCATTGTAAATGAGTACCTTCATTTTTTTATTTCCCCGACTGGCTTGTCATTTTTCACAAAATGTAAGGGCAGCCACAGCTATTCACAGTCCATCCCTTTCAAAATCTGCCATTTTAAATAAAGATATGAGCAGTAGATCTTACCTTTGAAAATCACAGTTGCAAAGCCTATCAGCACATCCTCTGAGACTGAATGCTCAAGGAATAAATTACAATTCCAATTTCCCTGTTGAGTAGGTCACTTAGTTGCTTTCTAATACCCCTCTGGAAAATACAGCAGATATGCATTTAAAGCAGAGAAAGGTAGGTAATTACAGTAAATATATAAATTTATATTATCTTTGAAAACACAGGCTTCTTTTTCACTAAAATTATGAATCAAAGTAAAGATGAGATGTTCTGTGAAATACTGAGGTTGCACATGTGGTATTAAGCGGAATTAATGCTGTTAATTAATCACAGTAAATATGCCCTCAATGACTAATGCAAGCCTGATGTTAGTGTATACCACCTCTGTAACAAAACTAAATATTATAGAAATCAAGATGCAGATTTTGGCTTCCTGTAGACTGTTCAATCTGTGATGTTTGTTATTGCCTCCAGTGCAATTGCTGGGAGTTATCAGAGTTTCTGATCCTTCAAATCCTTCCGTTCAATTTATTCTACTTCTCTTTTAAGCATGTGAAAGAAATCAAATTGCACAGATTTCTCAGATTACTTTTGCACAGGAAATGTCAGCAAATGCAAATGACAGCAGCAGGGAGAATAAGCCATGTAAACATAACTCAAGAGATAATGCCATGTTTGCCACATACTCTGTAAGCGGAACTTCCCCTTGGCCTTGGTGGCAATTTCATGTAAAGACCGAGGTGAAAATGTGGCCCTGCAGAAAAATAAGCTGAAAATATTTATGGGTCATTCAGCTTTGACACATCTATTTAAAAGTGAAAGGACTGTATGGGACAGACTGTAGCAAAAATCTAGGTTATTCAGACCTAGAAATGTGAGATCCTTTATAAAGGAACTTCTTGTTTAAATAATACTTTCATTGAAAATCAGAGGATTGTTGAGGCATTAACGCAAAGGAAAATACATGACATGTATGCTACTTTCCTAACCTTCAGTGGTGCTAAACAACAAAGATCCAACCTTATGTCTAAAAAAATAGTTTCAAATTGAATCACAGAATAGTAGAAGCCTCAATCAGTGTCGCTTCCCCAGTTATAATAGATGCATTTAGAAAGATTTGTCATGTCTTAAACCATGCATTATACTGATTCAAGTGCATTAACTGTTCAATTGCAGCTTCTTGTAACAGTATCAAAGCTGAATATTAAATCCCACAAAAATAAAAATAATGTCATCCATCTTTTTGGAAGCTTAGTGTCTGCTTCAGTTCTGGTTATTTCAGTGACAGAATGCTGGGCACAAACAGGCACAGAAACACATGCCTGGCTTGAAATACTTGCAAATTCCATTGATATTCACTCATTTCTGTGGCAGACATTTCAGATTTACAGAGATTAAAGAGATTAAGAGATTTGGAGGAATGAAAATCCAAGAAAGGGTTAA
This sequence comes from Psittacus erithacus, assembly GCA_009867235.2. NCBI lineage: Eukaryota > Metazoa > Chordata > Aves > Psittaciformes > Psittacidae > Psittacus > Psittacus erithacus. The sequence goes on from WYDI02024150.1 coordinate 134,676, forward strand.
CAAAGAACACAGTGCAGAATCTCTTATCAGATGTACAATCACTGGCCTCTAATTTGAGGTGAAAATTCAGGGTTTAAATATGTAATAAAAGTAAATTAGACGTATTTAAACCATAGGGATACTGCTGCTACTTTTCCCACAGCCTTTTGCGACTCTTGGGGCAAGACTCTCAGGTCTTTGCCTCACTAGGAAAATGCAGGTAATTTTTCCATAAAAGAAGGGGGATGATTTCACCAGAGGACTTGGATTTTCCAAAACACTAGAATCATATGAAAAACTTTTACCAAAAAATATGTTTGTCATGCAAACTAATAAGCTTCTGTAATACACAACATGAACTTTGTAGGAATCCTGGGGTAATCATCCTGGAGTTATTATGGATACATGGTGAACAACTGTCCACAGTTTTTCATCTCACAACACGTATAACTGCATTGACTGTAACAATGTTAACATCGCAGATCCCACTATTTCAGACCAGAGTCTGAAAGATAAAAACTTTGCTCCAGTCCTCAGACAGCAGTTTTTCTCATTTATCATAGCACTATTTTGCAATACCTACTGTCTTTCATTATGTCAGAGAGAAAAAGGAGAATGGAGATACAGACGATTTTGTTTTGAATGGCACTGATTTAAAGGCCAGATACACATAGTTCCTGATTAAAGATTTCATAGTTTTGCATTTTTTTTCTTAAAGATATTTCACTTCTCTTTTATAATATGTTTATAAGGAGGCTCTTTTCTTTCTTCATCAGGCCTTCTGAAATACCAGTTAGTGCTGCACAGGCATGAGATTCCAGGATGGAAGCACTACTTACCCAGCTTACTTGAAAGCCCTGATCTGCAGTCCAGTGAGGCAGCACAGAACTGCACTAATGTCAGCAATCACCAAGAACTGCAAGTCAGGCCCTTCTTGCACTGTGCCACCACAGAAGGTAAGGAACTGTAAGGGCATTCAGTTCTTAGTTCAAGAAGTGGCAATTTATGCTTCAGTGCTGGCAGCCTTTGGGTTTCAGTGCTCAGGAAAAATGAGCACGGAACACAGACTGAGTCTTGCTCTAGAGAGTAGGGCTCCAAATGTGAGCATCAGCAAAAGAGAACTAGCAACAGATAGGCTTGTGGAAGTAACAGCTGACCAATGGATATTGCCAGTCATCCTTGAAGGCTGAAATCTGAACACTCAAGTGACAGGCAATGACTATGTAGGATCTTGGCTGCATTGACTTTATTGAGGTAATGGAGTCATCTCAGTTGTACAATGAACAATTGTTCAACAAGATTGAATTCTCCTCAGTTTGAGGACCAAAATTAATACCAAATGTAACTTATAAACATCTTTATCTCCACACTTCAGCTTGTGCAATGATAGATAAACTACCCAGATATCGTGAAGCTCAGTTTTAATGTAGGACTTATCGCACACCAAAGGTCCTTCAAGTACTTTTTCCCACCAAAATGTAGAACAACCACTCTGTATGTGCTGTTTTCTAAATCTGTAAAATGGGCATCTACCACGGAATACCTGTTTTTTTCATTATATTAAGAAACCACATGCATTTCAAAAATGGGGCCAGGTAACAAGATGTCTCCAACATGCCATGTTGCATACTGCCACTGTGAATAACAGCTCAAGCAAATACAGAAAACATTTCATGTCCTTCAGAGGCGAAAGGCAAGACAGACCAGACAGTGAACTGTGGGTGAAAACCTAAAAATGAATCAAAATCAAATTCTGGCCCTGGCAAGTCCATATGTACTCAGAGGAGTACTTCAAATGGGTTTTGAATGGCATTAGAATAGTAACCTGAGAAGAAACACTCCTTCGACTGGAAAGTTAAATTTTTTTGTTTACTGGGTTCTCAATAAAAGTAAACATCTATCAGACAACAGGTTTTACCTCTGTATTTGTTTACGAGCACAAAGGATGCTACATAGCCAGTTCCCCCTTTTTCTAGAAATATATGAAATTCCATGATGAAAAGGCTGAGGGACCATGTGCATAGTTAAGCAGGCAGGAGGGAATTAGAGGCATGAGTTCCTAGAGGATATAACTAGAAACCTAAGTTTAAGGATAAAGAATGGTAGCATGTCCTTCATGAAGAATTTCTTGCCAGGATGTAGACAGTATTCTTTTAAGCCTTTTGGCAATTCTGGAGCATCCAGAAGCATCATGAATCTCATGGAGTGTGTATTCTCAACAGGTAAGAACAAAACAGGAAAGAAAGTTTGCTGTACTGTGTATAATGTTTCTTTACATGGGGTTAGAAACCTCTGACATTTCTGCTTACAGTTAAGGTGATGTTGAAAATTCAAAACATTTGTTTTAAATATTTGTATCTGGCAAGTTC
>WYDI02024153.1:0-36008 GCA_009867235.2 Psittacus erithacus
CATATTTGTTTAAAGCAGTGATTCTAAATCTACAAAACTCGGTAGCCAAGAAATTCAGGTCATTATCGGTGTCTCACAGAATCGAACGGTTTATTTACAACAGAATTAGAAAAATTTACGACGATGTTGCAATGCTAGAATCGGCAACAGGGAATCAGCCCATAGCAACTGACATGGAGACGCTATCCAGAAAAGTAAAGAAATTTGCTTCGGATAAAAAATTAGAGATCGAAATGCTTCAGGTTAGAGAACAATACCGAAGAGAATTTTTAGGCAATGTTTCTCACGAATTAAAAACACCCCTTTTTAAAAAAATCTTGCAGACAAGAACCACATTGTATGCCTTAAAAAACCCGAGCACCTGAGAAGGAGCCCCCCCCCCCCCCCCCCCCCCCCGTGTACATCACCATGGCAACCGGGCTGAGGCAGAGTCACTGAATCCAAGGCTCCAGCCCACAGCATCCCACGTAAAGCCAGGGAAAACCACTCACGCCAGGGCCAGATGAGCTGCAGTAAACTAAACACGGTAGCAGGTGTGTAGATAGCCATGGTTAACAGCTAGGCAGAGTACCTGCAACATCATGGGTCATTGTAAAATAGCACTATGAGACACCTTACAGGTTTTTAAACACCATGAGCAGATCAACACTGACACATGAATATGCTGTCACAGAAGCTGATTAAGGCACGCTTTTCAAATAAAAATGGGTTTGTTGCTGCACTTCTGAAGTCTGATAGGGAAACAGGAGGGTCTGTCACGTCCAAACGCATGACAGTGCAGTGCTGAAGGGCAAATACTGCCCAAGAAGCCTCTGAAAATTAAGTTATTTGCAGCACAATCTTAAAAATAGTAAGTGCGCATTTGCTCGTTTAAGCAAAACCTCCTGATGGAGAAAAACCTCAGCAGCCCCAAACATCAGCGTGCTTTGGGAGCCAAAAGCTCTGATAAAACTGTTACCAAGCTACTCCTTACGAAGGAGTGCTTAAGATGGAGAACTGCAGAAGTTATTGCTCAACCCTTACATGCACAAGTAGAATATCAGCAAAACGCAAAGGCAACAGTCCCAAGTTGTGGAAAATTATACACATTGTGGAAATTACAGGACGATGTATAGGACAACAGCCTTGGTAACACTGCCCCACATTACTTTGCCTAGTTAACAATCACAGAATAGCAGAACAGTTCGGGTTGGTAAGGACCTTATCATCCAGTTCCAACCCCCCTGCCATGGGCAGGGACACCCCACCGGAGACCATGTTGCCCCAAGGCTCTGTCCAGCCTGGCCTTGAACACTGCCAGGGATGGAGCGTTTACCGCTTCTTTGGGCAACCAGTGCCAGCACCTCACCATCCTCACAGTGAAGAACTTCTTCTTTATATCCAATCTAAACTTCTTCTATCTTAGTTTAAACCCATTACCCCTATTATTTTTCATACATGTAAAACACTGTTAACACTGTACTAAAAACATACACTATGAAATAGTTTCATACAGGTTCTTAGTCCGCATAAAATCTACTTTTAAAATACATTCTTTTTCTGTTTTTAAATCCCTAAGTGTTTTTGAGAGACATACAGCTGATCTTAACCACTGATACACTGATGTCCACAACCAGACTTTGCATAAATTATGTTAAAACACATTAAAATTATAGCACGCTACCATGAATGTGTAAAGTTAATGGGTGAAAAGGATCTGTACTGATTCTATGAAGGCGCAACTGATAGCACAGCTGAGTTTCTTTTGTTGAGTAGTTGTTGAGTTTTCTTTAATAAACACGAGCAGGAAAATTTTGTACTGTCCTTTCCGGAAAGCAGAGATTTTCTCCATCCCTTTGGGCCCTTACACTTTTATTTCCCTAGGCTTTAGCCACAATATAACTGGAATTCCTTGCAGCACCAAGCAGGGTATGATGATGCTGCACTGTCAGTATCCAGTCGTGACTGCAACGAGTCATAAAAGCCTAAATATCACGGATATTTCACACCAAACTTATCTGAAGGATGCAAACACTGCTTCATTCTAGAACGGCTAGGTAATTTTCATCCTAGGTCATTTTAAAGGCTCTACACACACAGAGTATTCCGCTTACATATGCAAATACACCTGACAGCTGGGAAAGTATCATCCCAACAGAAATGCAGAGCAAAGTCCCAAGGGATAAAAAAAAGGAATACAAAACTGTACGAACTGCTAGCAATGTACAGATCATCTTGAATGAAAACCACAATTAATGAAAGACACAACCTCAGTGAAGTCTCGCAGGACTATTCTTGCACTCAATATTGCCTTTTAAAATCACAGCAGGTCAGAAGATCTTTGGAGGTAAGCACAGCCCACAGAAAAGAGCCTGGAATCTCCTATTGCCAAAAGTTCCTCAAGAGACCTGATGGGCTGCAAATGTTCTCACTCTGGTACAAGTTCTTCTCCAGATGAACAACTTCAAAGCAGAACCGAGGAGAAAAACTATTCAAGAAAAGGTTATTCTTATATTCAAAAACACATGATCCCATTTCCAAGCATTAGACGTTTTCTCTTCTAATAGGGAAAAGAGATCTGTACTGCAGTGCAGTGTTCTGGGAGGGGCCTGTGCAGCAAGTGAATTGGTATCATGAACTGCTGTGCATTGCTACAGAGCATTTCAGTGAAGCCAAACGCATGTTCTTAGTAACTAACACTCCCCATAACCACCTGTGGGACACATCAGACCCTGGTGCTTGCCACACTTACAAAACTTGAGGTTAACCAAAGTTATGCAAAGATTAAATCCAGACACACCTAATCAGTTAGAAACACAAACCAAACCCCAAACCATCCCAGAGGTCTAAATACTGAAATTCTTAAGGAACAAACTATGCAATTTGAACCAAAATAACCACAAGATAAGCGACATCTTTGTGCCTTGTAGCATTACTGTGGGGGCCAGACTTACAAATAAGTAGTATCTGGTTTTTAAAGTATTCAGAGATCAAAGGACAAGCATTTACAATCAGACTTGATACTCAAAGAACATTCTAGTACCCTAATGCTCAAAACTTCTAAACAATTTATGTAATGTGATTTGGCCATTGAACAATCAGCGTAACTACAGATGTGCCCAGAGAAAAAGGAGAATCTAAAATTGTTCCTATCTAAAGAAAATAATATTTAATTTTTAAAGAAAGTTAAACGCATTTATTGCTTCTGCAGCTCAAGACTTTACCTTAGTTGGTCTTGAGATTCATAGATCAATGTGACATTTAATATCTAACAGTTGGCAAGTCACAGTCAATGACAGAAAAAAGAAATAGCCTATCCCCTACACGGCTGTAGAAACAGAAGATCTCTATTCTATTTGTGCCAATCAGAAGTTAGCTGATCTACGCTAAAGCAGATCCCCAAATAACCACAGTGGGGAAAAAAAGCTGGATCTCTGCAAGTAACATGGGACTAAATTTGGCCATCAGGGCAAATCTCAGTACTGCATTGGTACTCCATCCTACACACCTAACACTACTAGGGCTGCAAGTACCAACTTGCAGTATGCCACGGTAGATTGACAACAGTCAAACCAGAGAACATAGTATGTTTTATGAAACTGCTTTTAAACTTTGACTTTGGTTAAAGTGTAAAGTGAAAACTGTTTGTGATGACACGACTGCAAAATGTGACCAAGCAAAACAAGAACAAGCAGATGAACTCCTCACATCTCGTGAGCTGGTCCCGCATCCTGTGCCCATCGAGACAGTGACTGCCCATCTCTCTTCAGCGATTTACAAACACAGGCTTCATCAATCACTTGGAATATCAGGGACTGGATCACTAGCTCAATTCCACATGTACTGGTGCAGCCTACGACAACGCTGTCAAGCATGAAAATCAAGCCACGTGCACTACAAATGCATCAGGTTAGTTGATCCTTCTAATCCATACCTCAAGCCAATGCTCTACATTATTTAGTGAGCACTTTATCCCTTAAACTGAGGCGTCCCATACAGCACGAATCTGTTTATCCTGATGCAAAGGACAGGGTTCATTTGCCTAAGCACAGTCACCTAAAACCAGCTTTAATTAGCTGTCATTTCTCTCCTCCTCTTTTGTGAGACCATCCAATCCCAAAATAATACCTACTGACTGCTTCCCTCAGTGTTTCCAAATGGTTTGCAAAAATCAACACCACAAAGAGGAAACTGATCTGTATGATAAGCTGTCGACCTTTAAGTCCAATAGCAAACCTCATACTGTGTAAGCTGATGGACCACACAACTTTATCAGGTCAACACACAAAACAATCTGAAATGATAAAAGGGTGTTTCATCAAATACAAACCTATTCATGTTAATTGTTCAGGTGACCATGGAACACAGTGGAGCTCTTGACTTGATGAAAGCAAATATACCTAATTTGAATAAAGTCAGTTTCTTCTGCAGGCTGTTAAGAGCTTTGTTCCCCATCTTCACCCCTTCTCCCCACCTTTCCTCAAGCTCCAACCATCCATAACTTTGAGGGCTTTTAAAGTGTTTTGTCAGTTGAAGAATTTCCACATCAATTCAATGTACCAGAGAAATTCTGAAACAGTAACCATGAAAATCTTGTCCATAGTTCAAATAGCTGTGAGTTTTAAATTGTAGTTACTCCTTGTAAGAATCTACAGGCACAGCTGGTTTTCAAAAGGCTCTTTCCTGCTATTGCTATGAAAGTATATGTTGATGAAGGAGTTGGGAAAGGATGGAACACACAAACCTCAAAACACAGCTCTTCAAAACCAAGTTACTTTTATAAATACAATCCACAGAGTAGAATTTCTGACTCTGGTGAATATTACAGCAGAACCTTCATCTCTGAAGGCACTTCAGACACCTTGCTTATCAGTATTTACTACAGGAAGGCTTTATTAAAAATAATATATAACAGTAAGGAAATACTCCTCATGTCTATATGAGGAGAATATAATATATATTTATAATAGATAGGAAAGATGAACATTAACCCTGCAAGGCAAATACACAATTAGTCACGCAAGAGAGTCTTGTAACATCTGTCAAAAAAAATCCTTACTAGACTTCAAATTTCTCCTTGGGCTGTTTGCAGTTCTAATGCTCATTTCAAAACACAGCGTTTTTATTTATTTATTTAAGCAAAGAAGAAGAAACCTGCAATACTAGCAATAGCCTGGAATAATCAAAGATATTTCAAAACCAATACAGGTATCAACTGAAACACCAAAGGAGTTTTTTTCTTATGATAACTTGTTCGTGAAAACACATGGGAACAGACTCCAAAAGCAACCAACACTTCTGGATGCCAGATGAAACCTGAAAATCTTTTTAGTGGGCTGGTGTTTCCCATTTAATGAAAACAACCATCACCACCACCATGCACAAGTCCCCCAGAACTGAGCACCAAAGCATCCTTGATGCTTCAAAAATGTCATTTAGAAACCAGAAGACAAAACTTTCTGGTAGTTATTATTCCAGAACACCAAAACCCAAATGCAGTTGTCTCTCTAGAATCTATGGTGGTTTTTGGAGAACTGTGTTTTGTCGTATGATTATAGCTTTGTTGTTTAAGAACTGGTTCAAGTTCTACATTTGAATTGGTTTGAATTATCCCTTGAATTAAGTTTTTAATTCGCATCAGTGTTAAACCTCACTGTCTTCATCCATTCTCTGAGTAGGAACTCTGTCTTTTCATACAGCCCTTGGCTTGTTTACACATTCCCCCCCTCTCCCACTCAGTTGTTTCACTGTCCCACTGTTCTTTCACTGCTATTAGCAACAGTACGTGCACTTTATAGACAAAACACTAGTCAGGATCCATGTTAATCACTGGGACTAGCATATGACCTTACCATGGAAAGCAGCTTTGCCCTGGGTTGGTTCAGAACAGCGATCGAATTCAGATACAGTATCTGTCCTTCCTCTCTCAGGCACAGTGAGAGGAATTCTCCAAACCAACATGCCCTGCTAATAACGGAAGAGGAGGGGTGCAGAACAACGACAGGAAAAGGAGCCAGTGCAGGCGCAGTCAGCACATTGAAAAACACAGGCCCAAAGAGGAACATAAAAGGGAACATTTCTGTTCCCCAGAAAAGACGCCTGCTACTGTCTAGAACTCTTATTTTTCCAGGAAACAGCTCTGAATGGTACAAAGCACCACAGTTACATCCTGCCCAGTTTCTAGGCCAGCTGCTTTATTACCATCATTCACAGGACTTTCAGTTTAAAAAAGCCTCCTACCAGAGGAAAGGAAAATCAGAAAAGCACATCAGAAAAGCACACACACTGCAATTGTAAATATATATTAAATCAAGCTAGTGTTTCAAGATCACTATAGCCTCTGTATCTTTATTATGTCCAATCTTTTTGTCAGACAAAAGTAAAGTACTAAAGCTGTACAGCACTCACATTTTACAGAAACTACTGATCAGATTAAAGCCTTAGGAAGACAGCCTTCCTTCCAAAGAACATCAGGGAATGGAAGATATTTGTTCTTGTGCTCTAGGACCATGCATACATTAATGAAGTATTCTGAAAGAAGACAAAACCCACAATTTGATATGCAAGTGTAGTAAGATAGAAGGATAATTCCTATCCATGAACCAGTCACACATGCTTTATCATCTGAAATCTGATGAGTGCTCAAGGTCATCATGCCATTTAAATAAAATTCTACTAATAAACAAACAGATTTATCTCATTCATTACACTATTCAAAATAGTGTACTTGGTATATGCTAGTGCGACAAACGTGTGCACCAAATATGTCCTCTTACAAAGCTGATTATATGCTTTTATAGATAGCCCTCAAATACCTTGTGTCTGGTTCTGCAGTGTGTTTAGTGCATCTTAAGAAAACCCATGTCTAATCTTCCCTTCACGGCTTCTCACAGTTTTAGGCAGATAGTTTTGTCCTTATTCAAACTACCTGTGCAACTGGGAGCAAGAGAGCTCCTTACCTATAGAATAACGAAGCAGCAAAGCACAAACTGACAATAAGGGGAGCAAGCACTGATGGAAACCACTGAATGGCCTCTCCTGAGGACAATGCACAACACGATGCAAGCAACCCCCAAACACCCTGATCTGGGTATTAATGGATAAGAACAGAAATGTATTATCCACTCCCAGGAACAAGAAATCCAGAGGGAGGAATGGCTCCTGTTTTTTCTCAGCAGCCTCAGAACACAACCTGTAGGTCCAACAGAGACCTACATCTGCACAAGTACACGCACTGCCTTTGTGACTGAGGTATTGCATCCCTTCCCACTGGCACGCACTCCGTACAGTGGAAGGAATGGTCCCACTGTTTGCTGGGCCACAAACACAGTACTGCTTATTTTCCTTTACATTCTTCCAACGAAAGATTGAAGAGCTTGAGACAGTTAACATGGGGGCAAACAGAAAATCTGGCTCTTCACTTTAATCTTCACGTGAGAAATCAGATTAAGATTCAGCTGTTAAGCACCGTGTTTTACTCACCTTTGTGCTTGTGCTCCAGAGCACTGACAAAAATCCTAAAGGGCTACAGTAAGCCAGTGTATTGCACTAAAGAGGAAATGCTGAAGTCACCACCTCCATATAGAGATTACAAGCATACTCTGGACAATTCTGTAACGTATCTAGGCTGGCTGAGTAAATCAAAAAAAATAAATAGATTAATAAATATCTGTTCTCTTTAAGTATCAACACCCTCCAGAAAATCAGCATAGTCTCACAAATAGCAAGTTGAATATTCATACTGGGTACAACAAAGTGACACTCTATTTCTCATAGGCTACAGAATCACTAACCTTAACAGATTGTTTCTTCTGTGTTGCATGTATTAATCAGGAGGATGTGCAGGATATTTGCAAAACAAAAGACCATGGCAAAACCTACGTTGAATTCAGGGGGAAAAAAAAGATAGCAAAGTTTTCTCAGCAGTAACTCGGGTTTTGTTTTCCCTAGCAGTTTCATAACACAACGTCAGAAGACTGAATTCCTTCTAAATGCAGTAAGCAGTAGTTTAAAGAGAGACCAACAGCTACATAATCATCCTACACACTGTTAATTGTATCTGGCATTACTGCTCAAAGCTCCTACACAGAGCGTCAGCTGACTGCCTGCACAGCACTTGGTTCTTAGTGCCTTTGTTAATGACGAATTCAATTATACAGCAGAGAGCTCCACAACCGCCCTCACGTTATAAACTTCGACCATTACAGAGCATCAGAAACCCCATGGCTTTGCCCAGGGAACACAGTTATTTCTCCACAGGCTACAACTCACTCTTCAATCTGCAAATCACCACAGTGAGTGTTTACACCACGGAGAATTGTGTCGCTTCACAGGAAGGAAACAGACGAACTACAACATTCCTGGGAAACCCCCCCAGCACGACAGACCTTACCCTACATGTTCAGTTCCGCAGAGATCAGGGCCTTCTCGCCCCCCGCGGGTGACAAACAAGCGCGTGATCCTTATGAGACCATCCTCCTTAGTGTTCTTCACACGATACCACTACAACCACCTGTGAAAGCACAGCCCTCCCACTGTGTTCCCTGACTCGCTGCAAGTCACACCAGCACTTCCCAAGTTTCTCTGGAAATCGTGGTGCACGCACTGGAAGTCATCACGGTACGAACCAGGAGCCGTGAGGACGTTAAACCCTGCGTCCAGTTCTACAACACAAGGACAAAACCTGCCTCTCTTTTCCGACCTGCTTCCCACGGGTTTGTGTAAAACACACTGTGCAGCAAAGGAAAAGTAGTAACACTCTGTGTTGTTATCAAACAGATACCCCTAGCCCTAGAAGAAACACATTTCCTCTATATCTACACTCAATTACTACACATTTCTCCACAGAACACCACAGATAAAACCACGATCGCTTACAACGCGGTGCAATGAATTCTGCCCTGTCTCACAGAACTGGTGCGCACTACACCAGGACAGGAGAACCGACCAGACACGGTGACACCGGGACAGCGGTGAGCAGAACGGACACGGGGACACGGGTGCGGACGGTCGCGGAGCACCCCAGAAGCCCCTCACGGGCTGACACCTCACAGAGGGCCCATGGCGCCCCGGCGGGAGGGAACCGCACCGAGGTAAGATGTCAGCCCCGCCACGCGGGAGACCTGAGGCGCTGAGGCAACCAACCCCTGCTGCGGGAGGCGGCGGGCGCGGAGCGGAGCCCGGCCCTCGCCTTGCCCCTCACGGCAGCGCCGCTTCAGACCCCGAGCGGCCCCGCAGCTCTCGGGGTTACCACGGCCCCGCGGCCGCGCAGACGGGGCCCGCGGCGCCGCACTCACCGTCCCCCACCGCCATCCTGCCGCCACGGCCGCCCCGCTTCAAAATAGCAGTCCCGCCGCGCGCCCTGCCCGCTCCGGCCCCGCCCACCGCGCGCTGTCACCGCGCGCCGCGGCGGTCACGTGACCCAGCACCCACCCCCCGCCCCCCCCAAACCCCCACGGGGGAAAGAGATCCCAGCGGGACGCGGTGGAAGGAGGCATAGGAACGGGATAGGAACGGGATAGGAACGGAGCAGGGTCCAGGCTCTGCACAGCGCAGAGGCAGAGCGAGGCAGGACAAGGCAGGGCAGAGCAGAGCAGCAGGAGAGAACAGAGGCTGAGCAGAGCAGACTCAACCCAGACGGGAGCAGAAGATGGCTCCTTGAAGAAAGGCGAGGGAAATGCCCTCCGCACATTAAGCAGCACGTATGCAGCGGATGCAGGGGAGCATGCTGCAGTGCAGGAGGAATTACAGTGCAAACCTACCCAAACCCTGCCCTTCTGCTGGTGGTTTATCCCCACATCACAGCTTCGGGTGACATATTGAAGGTAGAAAGTGTGATCCCACAAAGGGATTAAAAGTTCCAGTTCCAATTTACTGTGCCTTGCCCAAGGAACAGTTGAAGTGCAGATGGACACAGCCACAGCTGCGAGCCCAGGGCTCACAGATCAGGCAGCAGCAGCAGCACAGTCCCTGCAGTGACAATTCAAACCTCACACAAGTTCCTTCCGAACCACTGGAAGCATCAGACTTCCCTTCCAACATGGGCTTGACCTGAGCCTTGTGCTCCACTGGTGGCTCCATTTTCCTATTTACAGTTCCAATCCAGCAACCGGAGTTTCAGATAACGCGGCTACACGCTGATCGTTTGCATTGAAGAAACAACCAAAGCCCCACCAGTGATCACGGTGCCCCTGTTCCCCGCACTATGCAGGGGCTTGCAGGGCCACACTGGTGCCCTGTGTCTGCCGGGGTGTGTGTGCCGTCGGTGTCTCCACAGTAACTGTATTTCCAACGGGAAAACAGCAAAGGGAAATAAAAACCAGGAGCGTAATGTGGAAAAACACACACTTGTGCTATGGATTTTAATTGCCGTTTGACTTTGTTTTGGGGGTTTTCAGCAGAACGTACACTCTGACTGCATCTTTCTCACCCATGACACAGCTCCCCTCCAACCCTAATACCAGCACCCCCCCGCATCCTGCCTCTCACACTTCAGGTGTGCAAAGTTGACACCATGAGGCATACCGTTAAACGGGGAAAATTGCATGGGTGGAATAGAGATGTACCGATTTATATCCAGCTCAAATCATCCTGCCTGCTGAATGAGGAGGAGAGCTCAAAATTAACATTTCCCCTGCTTCTCTTTTAATTCCCTGTCTCAAAATTTACACTGATACAGGAGTCTGTTTAAATTCTCTTAGGGAAAACAGTATTTACAAATCTCACACAGCAGAAACAAGCGCTCTCACAGCTTTGGGATTGGCTGCCAGGCCTGTTTCCATTGAAATGAACATTCATTTGCTGGGAAATGGGGAAGTGCTTTGAAGAACCTTCTCCGGTTCACAGGGATATGTGTATTCCTGGTGGAGTGGAAAGGCAGAACCAGCAGCATGCAGAAGACTCTGCTCACCAGGCAAACATCCTGATGGGGTTCTCTTAATGCACAACATCCTTACAAACGTGAACAAGGTTTTCATGGCAGCTAACTCATTCACATCATTCATGCTACCGAAATGATCTCTGCTTTTCCTGTCCACATCCAAGGGCAAGGGAAGATGAGGAAAGGGAAAAATGTGAAGGAAAAAAGCCAAAGGAAATGAAAGGCAAGTTAGCAGTGTGGTATTATTTAAGCCTGTAAGTCATCCTCACCAGGCAAAGACACTAAGACTCCTTCCCAGTCTCCTTGTTATACACAGTGCCTCCTCACCTGCTGGCTTTTGAAACTCCTCACTGCATCCTGCCCCTATTACTCCATCCACACTTGTTTCAATGTGGTTTCACCTTGTCTACCCTCCAAGGGGATCTGTCAGTCTGTAATGGTAACTCCTTGGCCTCCTCCTCTTAATAGCTCCGTCAGGGATCAGAGTCAATAAAGGAAGATGGTAACACAAGACTAAAGGGCTTGTTCAGGCCAGGTCCATCCCAACACAGTCACAGGGATAACAAGGTATTAAATCTCCCAGCGTGCGTAAGACTGCAGCTATGCCAGGCTGCAGGCTCCTCTCCTCCCTGTGTTTCTCTCCCACATACCCAAGCATACCAACGCAATGCTTTAAATACCTGTCACGTGTTTAATTATGTTAGTAAAAATAGTTGGGTTTTCTATACATGTTTTGATTATTAAAATACTCTGGAAAACGTTTTTGGATTCAGATTGTTAAAAGCTGCAAGTTTTGAGGTTTCTATTCTGTTTTGCTTTCCCTCCTAAGAACATGCTGAATAAAGAGACTGAACAACTGACATGAGCATTCTCTGATACAGGAATCCTCAGTCACATCTCTGGATTCTCAGAAACTAGGTCAACATAAGAAAGCGCCAGCCAGCGCTGAAGAAGCTGACAGCTTCCACGTTGTGTCAGCAAGCCCTTCCCTATCCACCGCACACTGAAGAGAACCCTCATCACTTCAGTTAACTTATCTGGGAAGTAAGTTCACCTGGCAAAAAAACAGTGCTTTTGCTGCTAAAAAGGCCCAATAGAGCTGCAGCAGTCTCATTACAGTAAAGCCGGTTTAAAAGGGTTTTTCCACCCCCCCTTCTATGGAAACAACCCTATTCCCCTCCTGCCATCCCAAACTCTAACTCCAGCATATCAAAAGCACTGAAACAATCCTCAGCACTGTAGCAGATGTGTTTAGACATTAAACCTTGGCCTTTACCCAGAGATGTTTGATAAAGCTCCTGAAAGAAAAGTTGGTAACAAGGCTACATGAATTCAACAGTAACTTTCAATCTACATGTGCGAGCAGTAAACACAAACCGTCCTTCAGAGAATAATGAAGGACAAAGCCAAGAGAAAGCACTAACAATGGAAGAGAAGCTTTTCAGTAACACTAAAACATTCTCTAGATGGATGCAACAGATAAACCAATTTCAAGGAAAAACACTGAAAGAGGGATTCTGCCAAATTGAAACAGAGGAAGAGGAACTTCTGCATAAAAGTTGCCACTTATGAGACAAAATAAATGGTGCATACTGCTGCAGATCAGCATTAATATCTGCATGGTAAAGATGGGATAGAAATGGCTTTAAAAAACCCCAAACTTAATCAACTCTCTTAAAACAAAGACAAAAAGCTCAGAAGTGCTGTGTAAACTAGTCCAGCAATGTTGTATTTATATTTTCATATACATTTCAATTACTTCAATGCATTTACATCCTCTCATGTAACTTCCTCCATTCTCCTGAGAACTACCAACAGAAAAACACACATGTAAATGCATCTTCGAACATCTCAAAGCTATGCAGCAATGGTTTACCAAAATCGGCATGTTTTCTTGGGCTTTTAATATTAATCCTTACAAACCTATCTTTGTAATCTCCACATGTTCAAGAACAGCAACGTCGTATTTCAAAGCAGAAGGCAGCACAGAAACTTACTGCCTCAAAGGCTGTAAAAACCCCTTCCTTTGATTCCACAGTCTTTGCTGTTTTCTCACCAACAAGAAAAGGGTGTGAACACTCGTAACTAAAAGGTGTATTTGAGCAGATTAACAAATCATATGCTTTCCTCAGAATACTTCTCTTGCTCAGTAACACCTTTTAGATCTAGCAGAGCCTTTTCAGTCAACATAGTTGCTTTGAAAGGGAGGTGGAAAACCCTCCCCTATAAAACAATGTCTCCTCATGCCTTGCATAAGGCAACAAAGCTTTCAAAACCAACCCTATTAAAGCCACTTCCACCACCCCTCCGTTGTTGTGCTGTTATGGAGCTTTTTAATTCTTATAGTTTTAAGTAAGAAAGAATGATGGTCTTGCTCTTTCATACTATAAAGTACTGTATCAAGAATACAGTAGAAGGCAACAAGGATTCTCTGCACAACAGGATTTCTTTCTATGAAAGACTCGAAAAATAAAAAGCTCAAACTCAGTTAGGACTTAACTTCAACACTGAGCTCTGAATGCTGCACTCACCTATTTTTATAATTTAAAACCCCATCTATTATAGTCATTATTCATCATTTTAACTGAGAAGAAATAAAACACATCCATTAATAAATTACCATTTTCTTTGAGAAGCATTAAGAAAGGATAACAGCTCATCTGATCTGCTTCCCCTGTGCATGAACACTGCAGCATTCTTGTATCCTCTCCTGAGCACATGTAACTTGTTAAAGATTGACTGCTTCTTTCCATGCAGTCCTTTTCCATGCTCCTTTTCCATTTCAACACCTTTTCCAATTGTATTGTCTGCAGTCCAGCAAATACTTTCACTAATAGACCATAAGCTTATTTCACCGTGTCTCATTTTCTTAGTATTTAAGTGTTTCTAATCATCCAGCTCACATTGAAACTGCTAATATTTAAACACTGTATGAATCTAAAGCTGATTATAAGTACATGTTTCATACTCACCACTGATGCTATTTATACTCATATTCCCAGAGTTTCTTACTTCATCAAATTTTGCAAAGATTACTTGCAACCTGTGAACAACAACAACAAAATAGTTTACACCTCTGAAATCCCCCAGGTTCCTGGCAAAACCAGTTCATTATAATCTATGAAGCTGCAATACAGAATAAACAAGGGATTAAGAGCATCAAGAAGCAATTCCTAAAGGAGACCTCTTTAGCTGAGCCTCTTCGCACAACTGCACAGAAAACCAAGTCAATTTAGCAAAGAACAAAACTGAGCATTGTTATTAGCATGATTAAAAAGGACTAAAATGCTGAATTCAGGTTCAGTAATCATATATACAGGGTTCAAATGACTGTGATGTCACTATTTATATACAATAAAGGCAATAATTTGAGCTATGGGCTGTTCATGTGGAAGTTAAAAATGGGGATTTAATTTGCTGGGAGACAATTACTGGTTTCCCTCAGCATTGTTATTCCTCAGTTTCCTCAGTTTTGCTGTGAAGGAACTCCTGTGGTAACTGGCACTTCCACAGCAAGAACAAAGGCAAGACTTTTTCCTAAGCTTAAGGTACGCTGAAGACCTCAGTTATGTTTGACAAGCACAGCACTGATTTGAACTCTCACAACTGAAACCACTCTGCAGGTCCTGAGCTATGTATAAATAGGAAAAAAAGTACAAAAACCCCAAACAAACGAACAGAATAAAACCTAAACAAAACCAAACCAACCCCCACTAAAACCAGATCAAAAATCCCAAACCCTCCACACTGGCAAATCAATCCCACAGGGTAGGAAATGCTATTCAAGCAAAAAAGGTGGCGAAGCACTTAAAGAGCCATTCCTGATCACTCCTGTAGAATGCTCAGTAAAAGCAGTGGAAGTACCTCCCGGAACAAACGTGACCCCCACATCAGCAACAGGTTTGTCCTGACGTAATTCACTGCTCAGCTGTACAGAAGCATACCTGCAAGTCTGGGCCTTGTGATGCAGAGGCAAAAGAGCACCACTCCCCTGACAACAGCAGGAAGTTAAAGAAGAAAGGGTGCTGGCTAGTCTGTTCTTCATATCCAGAGTGAGTCCAAAGCAGGAAATGGCCCATATGAAACCCTGCACTCAGTTCTCCTTACTTCCCCCTTCCAAAAAAAAGAAAGAAAAGACATCTCCCCCCCCCAAATACGATCTTGCACAAACATGTGGCCACATCTGGACACACAGATGGACCTCATCTACAGCATGAACTAGACATAGTAGAATGTGCATACCACATGAAGTGTGGTATACAGAAATGCACGCTGTGAAATGCTTGAACTTTTCAGGATATAAAGTTGTGGCCTTAGATATAAGAACTGAGTGAATGTTTGGGTTTATACATTCATGTTTCTCAAGTAACAGTGGGAAAAGCTGTCAGATGGCTGCCTGAAAAGCCTTTAAGAGCTTTTAACGCTCACACCAAGCAATTGCTGTCCAGAACCACAAACACCATTGCCATTCAGGGATGATCAGCCGCATGGATTCCACACTGTAACAAATTCAGTTTGACCCATCTAGAACAAAACCCATTCACTATTCTTGCCAAGAACAAGAAATGCAACATTCACAAGTTTATTAGCAATGATACTGCCAGGCCCGATAAAAGACCATCAAACCTCTTTGGCAGCAGCTTTAACCAAAGGGAAAACCACATCCAAATTTCCAACCACTGACTGGATACTGCTTTTTGTGAGACAGGACTGTGCTTCAGGCAGGAAGCACTATATTATTCTGAGATTTGTAAGTTGAAAAAGATAACAAACACAAAGAGGAACTCACTGTTTTAGTAAATAAATTCACAAGTTTATCTCTGTAAAGTATGAAGATGCACTGAAGAAAGCTACACCAAGAGCAAAGAAATCTCCAATAGCAAAGTGAGACCCAATCATCTTTCACTGCCTACCTAGACTCCAACAGGTCCAACAACCCTCTCAGGAAAATCCTGTGTTTTCCACCAAGGCAAACCTACCAGGTGCAGATTACAAAACCTGGTAAGCCTACTATTATTAAATGACTAACTACATTTGGCCTTACATAGACACAACACGCATATGCCGTTTGCATACTTAAGGAAGTTGAACAATTTCTCCGAACAATGCCTGATTGACTTTCCTGCCTTCCTTCCAGCAGACATGAGCTCTTATTTTCAGTGCTTTAGGGCAGAGTGCATA
The DNA here is from genome assembly GCA_009867235.2 of Psittacus erithacus. Taxonomy (NCBI): domain Eukaryota; kingdom Metazoa; phylum Chordata; class Aves; order Psittaciformes; family Psittacidae; genus Psittacus; species Psittacus erithacus. The sequence goes on from WYDI02024153.1 coordinate 16,040, forward strand.
CGAGCAGCAACACACAAATCTCAAATGTGCAATTTGTTATGCAAACTAAACGAGCCTCCATTCTACTCAATCACATGTGCAGCAAATACTGCACCGATAGGGTTTTCTCTTAACAGTTATGTTTACACACAGTTTGTAATGCACTGCCGTATAATGAAGGAGCTGCAGTGCAGTTCTTTAAGGCTGAACTTGACAACTGAAAGCAACCATGTCAGAGCTACAGATTATCCATAGTACTTAAACCCCTTAAAACCTACCTAGAAACACAAACGTGAACACAGATTCGCCTCAAAACAATAAGATGATATAACACATCAAAAGGGTTTATTCCATAGACTGTAGCTCCTGCATAACCACATGAACATTTTAATGCATCTAAGGGAATGGAAAACTTCTGACAGGCACTGGGGAAGAAATAATCTTACAGTAGAGGTCTGCCTCTGAAGGAACAACAGCCTGGGCTACCATAGAGCTAATCTGTCTGTCCTGAGCTTTGTCAACCGCCTTGTTACTTCTGTGAAGGAGGAAGAACAGACTACAGGGACCCTGCCACTCGTCAGCGATGGATGGGACAGAGACAAGGAGCCTTATGCGTAAGGCAAGTACATCGTAACTCCCCCCTTCATCCCAGCCTGAAAACTGCTGCAGAGGACACAGCAAAGACTCAGCCCATGTATTATCTGACAGTAGCCTTGACTGTCAGGTACAAGACAGCTGAGATGGAGTGGCAGTAACCCATTTCAGATTCACCAAGTAGAGCCTTGCTTCTTTATGCAAACGCAAGTAGTACAACTGTGCTTGCTTTCAGATCAGGGGCAATTTTGTACTCAGCTGATTCAGGCAGTAGAAATAACAACTTGGCACCCACCACAACTAAATTAGCAGCTGTTGATTGCCCTGATGATACAAAGCTCCAATGATGTTTAATCCCATTTGGATCCCAAGATTTACTCAGTTTGTATCTCATGCAGATGTGAACATGATGAGTGCTGAACCTAAACTTATGGTCAGATCCAACGTTCACAGCACAAACAAAGGCTGTTAACTGCACTCTTTTGCTCTTATTTTCTGCTCCAAGAGATATCCAAGACCCTATCTTAGTGCAGGAAGGGTCTTCTCTGGTATGTTCCAGTTATCTGCCATGGAACTCAACTGTTGGAATTGTAGTAATAATGCAGCTTAAACGTCTACGCTAACCATAAAATCTCTTAATAGCCTAAAATTGTGACAGCTATTAAATAGAAGAGAATGCGTACAAATTCCCACAGGCAGGGTAAGCTTTTACCCAAACAGGCTGAGCCCTCCCTTGGAATGTGAAACAACAAATTTGACACCAGTCTCCTGATATTCGGACACCATACAAATCATCATTAAAAACTAAAAAGAAGGGTCTGTGATGAAGCACAGTATCCATTCTGACATGCTCTCTGGCACCATGTGGTAGACATATTCAGCTTTATCTAAACCAAGAAGTGAGATGAAGCCTCACGAGTGACATGGTACGTTCATTGTTAAGGGGTTAATACATCTTAAAACGTATAAATTGTTTTAATAAGGAATTCGGAAGATTTTATTGTCTAAACAGAACTGCCCATTCAGGGCAATTTCAAGCTCTGTCTAGCTTTCTTAATTAAACAAAACTTTACCAAGGTGGCAACAAAACAACAGCAACTTTATTGCACATGAACTAGTCTACACACAACACGGACCAGCTTTTAAAGCTCAGAACTGCTTTTCAGGAAAAGAAAGGGCCAATGAAACCTGCATTTTCAAAACTCCCTTGCCCCTTCTGCAAGTCACATCGCATGTCCTGGGATAGCACGTGTAGCAGTTAAAGCAGTGAACACTCCTCCTGAATGCCACTTTCTCACTGAACCCCAGAACTGCAACTTCAAGAACTGGGAAGCAGTTACTTTGAAAAGCAGCTCTATCATCTAACTGTACCCCATAAGCAAGCATCTAGGCTGGAAAGTCTGATGTACTTAACAAGAAGCAAGGGAGGTAAATTCTTCCATTATAAATATCTTTAAGAAAGTAGCAGCTTGTTGGTTTGCCATGCTCTCACTGCACACGCATGCTTGTTCTCTCTCCCACATGAACAGTATATGTAAGTGTTGATTTAAGTGCTTCAGTTGAGACTCTTCTACACTGAGGCTAAACAGCAGCTCTAGAAGAAGGATCAAGATGTATATAGTGAAGTATTTTCTATTTTCCCACTATGCTTAGCATGTATTTGCTTAACTGTGAAGAATTTCTCTATTTCTGTCAAGCTCTCAGCTTCTCTTCAAGTCAGGGGATTTTAACTGCTGACTGTGAGGCTGCTTTCCATCATACACTTATAGGCCTCTTCCAAGCAGAAAAGCAACCAGCAAAAGAAAGTCAGGAACACTAGGAGCATCACGATGGAAGCAAAACTAACCGGAAGATAGAGCACAAATTGCAATCATTTTGAACCAAAGCTTTTAGTGAATTTAGAGTGGCGATAAAGAACAGTAACACAGAGCAGCTCCGGAGTACCAAATCACAACAGCTAACTCACCTTCCAGGGGGAATTCCTCTCTTCGTAAGATCTAGTCGTACTTTCTCTCCCACATGCCGATAAACCTCAACAATGGCTAGTATGGCAGCATCTCTCACCTGTGGATGCAGATCAAATTGTTCACTTCAGGGTTACAGAAACCAAACCAACACTTGCTGACAATCTTCCAGTTTCCATGGACCTGCATGCCAACTCATTTCACAAAACACTTGCAACGGTAAGGATGGAAGCGAAAGGAAATACAACTGTTATTTCAAGATGGTATTTGTTCCAAGTTAGAGCATCTCCAGATGGCAAATGAAAAATCCCAGAAATAACAGCTCTAGAGGGAATTTCTGGGATTGACATAAGAAGAATATTTTGGGGAAAAAAAACCCAACCCAGCCAACCCCAGTGATTTATTTAGGATTCTCACAGTGGGCAGTGCTTCCAAAAGTTAGTCCCTGCGTTCAGTCCTGACGCTCCACCTTGCCTTCATCTATTTCTACACACAGTGAGGCCCTTCTGGAAAACCAAGGACCTGACTGCCCACAAGAATCAGTCAAATTGATCAGTGTTTCCTTTACTTCCTTCAACAGGCATTACCATCATATTAGCACAAGAAAGGGAGTAAGACAAGGCAGGAAGAGCAGCTAAAGCAAGGAGACAGTGCCTCTTTAAGAATCTTAAACCATAGTCATCAAAACAACAACTGCCAAAAATGCATGTTAGCAAATGCCATTATTCTCTATAAAGAATTCCTGGAATTACTTCAGTATTGTTCTTTGCAGCAGTTTGAACTAAACCCACAATTGCTCTATCAAGATACGAACTACATCTATTCTAGTGATCAACAAACAGAACAATTTCCTAACAGATTCTCTCTACACCAGAACAATGCTACGCTCTACAGGAGACAAGGTCTTTGCTGCATCCAGAAATTAAGCATAAAGCATATCCTGTTTATTTGTCCATCTCCTACTAACACTGCCTTCTTCCTTGTTGTATTCTTGGCCTTTTCTCTCTGATACACCTTCAGATAAATCGAGATGTTATTAATTTCCATCTGAAGGTTTTCTGAAGTTCAGCTATCACCATTATAAACTGCATCATCATTTGCACTGCAAGACGCTTTTGCTTAATGGACTGTTTTTAACTACAGTCCTTGCATGTACTCAAATGCCATTTGGGTCCCATTTAGGAAATCATTACACATGATACTGTTAGCAAATGTGGCAGGCTGTTACAGGTCTCATGTAGGGGCTCCTCCTGGAGGCAATTCTTCCTGTCAATGTCTTTTTTTCCCTTTTCTTTCAACATGCTGTATAAGAAACAACTGTAATGACAAATCTCAGCCTCTGAAGACAGAACTGAAGGGGCCAGTATATCACAACACTGCTGCCTGTGCAGCTCTGCTGTCATGGGCCAATGGATAGACTGATTCAGAAGAAAATGGGTTTATTGTTCCTCATGGTACAAAATAATGATCTGTTGTATACAAGCAAGCGTATTGGCTGTTCTGAACTGTCTGCATTTATTTTCCTTTCATCCCTCTGCCAAGGTATGGCTGTTGAAGCACCAGTAAGTAATGAAACCCTTACCTGACTATTGGAGTCACCAAGCGCTACACACAGATGTGGTACCAACTTGCTGAGAGTTAACGACTGTGCACCATAACTAAAAATAATAAGAAATAAAAGTTAAATTTTAAAATAGAAGTTAAACGTTTGGGTTTTTTTTGTTGTTGGTTTGGTTTTGGTTGGTCTTTTGTGTTGCTTTTTTAACAGAAAAGCAGAAAGTACTTCATGCAGAAGTAAACTTTTAGCTCAACACTGATAAAATACAAACTTGCGTCAATCAAGCTCTGTCTTTCTCTTCCTAGTCATCTGTCTACTTTCAAATAAGGCAGAAACACTATAGCTCCAGTCTTTCTTTCAGAAAGCTCACAAGTTAAATGGTCTGATTTTTCCCATGTATCAATTTAATTGAATCAGACTTCTTAAAGTATTGGTTTCAGAGAAGAATGCCATTCAGAAGAAGGGGAGAACCATTCCATCTCCATAGAAACACAAAGCTTACATGTTTAAGGTAGCAACAAGACACAAACACACTCCTTCTCGGGATCGGTAGTTCTTGTGTTTAAAACCAACAGCAAGGCGTTCCCATATGTGCTATAAAACAGAAATAGTTGTCTTTGATTACCAGGAGCACAAGAAGAGGTAATTCTATCTGTATTTCACAACTACATTCATAACAGTTGCAAGAAACCAACAGAAGACAGGTCCACCACAGAAGTAAAGGCACTTCTCAGATAAAATGCAGTTACAAAATGCACAGCACGGAACACAACACAAATTATTCCTGTGCCAAAACCAATTTCTAACAACACTTCAGAAATGTATCTGAGTACGTTTGAACAACAGCTCTTAGAAACACACAGATTTGTTACAGTTAACACACACCAAGCAAACGCTACCACCACAAACCACTGACTCAAGCAGAAGTTGCTATATTCTTCTTTGCTTCATATTCTGTTTCCCTGCCAAAATCTCTCCTTCATTTCAGCTCATCCTTACCCACACTCCTGCTGCCTAATTCTCCCCTGCTTCTGCTTTACATTGATTTCTTCCTGTGCCAGTTATTTCCTTTCGTTCATTCAGGCTAATTCCCTCCCTTCCATTGCTGCTCTGCTTTCGTTCCTCCTTTTTGTGCTGCGCCGCTTCCCGTGCCGCGTCCCTACGGCGCTCTGAATCCTCATTTACCTTCTTGCGCACTTAGTTTTTCACTGCCTGCCTTTAGCCCTTCCCTCCTCCGTTTATCCTGGTACCTGTCCATCCCCTCGTCCTCCTCTAGCTGTGCGTTAGGGTGCAAGAAGCACAAAGGTGAAGCTTACGGGGCTGGGGATTCCCGGCAGTGTTCCGGCGCAGATGCGGCGGCAGCGCTGCCATGACAGCCCCAGCAGCAGGGAGGCTGCTGGCGATGGCTGCACATCGCCCAGCCCAGGCACCACCCTCGCTCCTGCTCCGAATGGGGCCACTGCAGCGTGCAGTCCCTCCATACGCATCTGCTGAGGTGCGCTGCATATGAATGACTGCAGTCCTGTTCTCCTTCCTGACTAAAACCAACCCAAACCCTCACGAACAGCAACTCATCAAAGACAGGCAGCCTAAGAGCAGGGAACACTGCATCCTCTCCATTCAGGAGGCAGCACGCTTAACAGCAGATGTAAAAACTCTCCAGTTACAGCCCTGCTTGATCACTTTGTCCCATCTGTGGTTTCTGGTTTGTTTGTTTCATGTTTCATTACATTCTGCTTCAACAAGCAGGATACAGCTTGTTAAAACTGCGCAGATTAACAACAAACAACAGACTTCATGGAAGAAAACATCCTTCCAGCTGACCCACTGTCCTGGACAAACATGGCAAAATGGAAGCCTCCATGCTGGGTGTACAAAACAAACAGGGAGGAAGGGAGCTGTAGTGCTGAAACAAGCAAAGCAGGCTGAAGAGAAATTCACTGCTTTTACCCTATTTTCGTAACTCAGTTCTTCTAAACAGGGAAATCCAAATGGCTGCTTAGAAATGTCAACTCTCATGACTCGCTAACAACAGTTGATGTCAACCTTCCTTTGCCCCATTCATGCATTTATACCACTTATACTGTTATTTTTATGCTTTCCTGCCCATAACCAGCTATGTCTAGTTCTCACTCATACAAAAACCCCAAACAAACAAAAAACCCTAAACACATCTAAACCAAGAAAAGGGAACTGGCAACAGAACAAACTCAGTATCATTCAACAACACACTAGAACAGACAAGATGACTTGATTGGAAAGAAACTTACAGGACTTAGCCCCAAAAGATTACTCCACCCGGTTCTTCCAAAAGGATGTTTCTCTGCAGCAAAGGGAGCCTAAAACTGTATTTCAGTGTTGGAGGCACAGGAGAGACTTCTGTTTCTGTCCCTGCTGTGAGGACGATTAATGCTTTTCATCCACATTTTTAATGATACATAGGCTGTCCTAAGAGCAAATGACTGAAGCTGGGTTTCTTCCACCCTAGGGGAGTTACCACCAGATCCATCCCTTTCCTTACACACGCTGTTCCTTCCACACCTCAAACCCAGTATTCTTTCTGACATTGTAAGTAAGCTTCAAAGGGGGTGGAAGCTTCCTCCCATGATCTCAGTGTACGACCTTCAGCCTAACAACTCTTCAGAGACCAAAAGACGGACCAGTAATCTAAAGCACTTCCATGATGAGGGCCTAGCATGAAGAGACTATCACCAGTTTTCATCAGCAATGGTTCAAATGAAGGTGTCTCCAAGACGCTCTGCATTTATCCAAATGCTGTTACTGTAGAGGCAGGTGTACTTTCAGGTCTCAATGCCAGGTACTTCAGAGCATCCTGGGCACAGGAACATGTCACTCATGAACTACTTGCTCTTGGCCATGAAAAAATGCTGCAATGTCTCTTTGTCAATGACTACAATCAAAAAGGGATCTTTTGAAAAGGTCAAGGCATGTCTCTGTGGATGAAACCACTAGACTTTGATGCCTAAACCCCAGTCAGATCTGTGACCAAATCATGCGAGAAAATGCCTCACACTGGAAGGGATATAAATATGTTTCTATATTTACCAGATATGCCTCCTTTTCCCTCTCAGGCAAACAAAGCAACCAAGAACAATTTTCTGGCTGCAGATCAAGTCTGCAAAAACTTATTCTCTGTGCACAAACATTCAAATCTGTATCTACAAATAGAACAAGACAGGAATTAGCACACAAATGAACCTTATTTTTGCTCACAAAACCCAAGATGTTCCCTATAAACTTCTGCACTGAAACAGGTTTTCTTCAGAAACTAAAAACTCAAATTGTAAGTCCCTATTGACAACAAGGATCCACAGAGTTGCAAACAACGTCACTGCTTGAACAATATAACTCTGTTAAACAAGCCTATATTTTTCAGACTCACAGAGTAGAAACTGGAAGATTTAGCACCTAACTTCCTAGGACGGAAGCCACCTAATGCTAAATGCTGCAGATCTGCTGAACTCAAACTTCAACCTAAGACAAATCAAGAGGGTGCCTTATCTTCCCCCTGAGTTTGCCCAGGGTTCACACAGAGCATCTGTCATACATGTCATACATTAGCATGGATGGCCTCAACTGCAGGACTACTCCATGCCCAGGTACAAAGCTAATTTTAAGACAAAATCAGAGCTAAACAAACTTACTTATTCCCATTACGCAAACTCAAAGCCAGGAGGATGCTTCAAACATGCTTTAATTGACAAAGTTCTGCCACATGACATAAAAGCATCTTCTCAGAATTCAGCTATGATATGCAAAGACTGCATAAGTGCACTGCCAGATTTTTATCTCCAGCTGAACAATGCATCAGCATTACCCCATGAAGAAGATCTTCAGCATTTACACCATTAACAGTCACCACAACACTGTCACATACTCAAAGGTAAGCTCATACACAAGTCATAAGCTCGCTGGAGGCCTCCACCTGAACCTACACTAAGTCATCATACCATGGGTGGTGCTGCTTCGTCCATCAATTTCAATATTAGATTCTGTGCTTGCTCCCGAACTTGGTCTTTGGCATCTCCCATACGATCGATCAAAGGCAGGAGAACTGCAAAAGAGGGAAGAAAAGAAGATTAACCGCCCAGTGAAGATTTTCTCATACTTAAGGAGATGTCCTGAAACATTTAAAATACATCTCATATGAAAATAAAAACTGATTTTAAGTTGGCCAAAACATTCTAAAGTCCAGCTAAAAATCACCTTTTGCTGCATTTGGTGTCACACTTCGGAGCACTCGAGGGTATTTTACAGTGACTGCTCCCAAATTAATTGTCCTATTCTACTCGTGCAGTAAATAACAGCATTGCTCTATTTTTTTTGAAAGGGAGATCTGAAAGAATTTTAATAGCACTTAATGACTTTATAGCAATAACTAAACAATAGAGTTGCCAGCAAGAGAAAGGGGACAGAATCAGAAACTCAGGATGTCTCCTCTGTTCTTACATTAAAACCAGCAACCCTGTCTGTGCCATGAGTATTACAGTACTGAAGTTTCATTTTCCCCTCCTGCTGTATCTGAACACTTGCTAATTGTCCCCATCTGAGCATTGAAATCTCCTGGCTCTGGATATTTCCCTGACACCTTCAGCTACGAAGTTTTTGTGCTTCTCATCTATCTCCTCTCCCTGTTCTCTAACTGAACTAACAGCTACTTTCAGTTTACAGTTTGAGGAGTTGGGAGTTATTTTGCTGGGGCTGGTATTGCTGTTGGGGTGGAGCATTGAGGTTTTGGGGGTTGTTTTGTTGGTGTGGGGTGTTGGTTGTTTGCTTTGGGTTTTGGAGGAGTGGTTTTGTTTTGTTTGGTGGCTTGGGTGGGTTTTTTCCCCAGTTTGTGAGCACAAAAGAAACATCCAGGGCTCAGTAAGTGATTTCAGGGAGTATGGAGCTGACCCCTCTCCATAAGCTTCCCATCACTCCTGCACTTACTGATTGCATCTTTCCGGCCAGCATTACTTCCCATGACTCTCTTCAGCACTTCCAAATGGACCTTTTACCCATGGTACGTGTTCACTGGTGATGTCTACCACCTTAGAGCAGGCTGCTGTGCAGCTGAGAGGCTTTAAAGAGAGGGAAACTGCCCCAGCCCCAGGGAAGCAGAGGGAAACACATGGAGTGCCAATCCTGCGGGAACAGGGCTCCTTTGTGACCGCTGAGCACCCTGAGCCAGTTGCCGGAGCTGCAGATACCAGGGCCCCGCTCACATCACCAAGGCGAGCGCAGAGAACAGCACACTAGGAGCTGCAGAACAGAGATGAGCTCACCCAGTTGAACTAAGCCATGCCTCAGCCTACAGATCTCAGAGCACACGGCTGCTGAACATGCCAGCCCCTGTCACAGAGGGACAGCCTGCTCTGGGAGCTGTTCAGGGACCCAAATGGCTGCAGGCTTGACTCCCCCCCTCAAATCTCAAGTTTCTGTAAGACCCCATGCAAGGCATGATCTGTTCTTTCTGCATAAGAAAAATGAAATGAGGCTGTCGAATGCTGATATTCAGTTTGGTATTTCATCCTCTCTGTCAAAGAAGGCTCCAGTAGGAAATCACTGGTTGCCTACTGAAGAAGTTTCAGAGCACTCAACCAGAAGGGAATCTCCATTAAACATATTTCAACTTGAATTTCTAATGCCTTCATTGCTTTTTCTGCAAACATTAGACACACCTAGGGACAGCAACAGAGAAAAAGAGCTGAACTGTGTTAGCTGTGCTTTCTATGAATGAGTGGGAAGTACATCTTCCCTAAAAGTTCTGACAACATTTGAGACACTTGGGTCCATCCCAGCAGCCTGGTTTTGCCGATCACCCTTCTCTTCCCCATCCTCCAAGCCTCCTGGCCCCTCCTTGCTTCTCTCTACTCCTGCCCAGCCAAAACTCACAAACCACAAGAAACTTTAAGTTCTCATAAGAAACCTCACCTAAGCCCATAGCAGCAATTACAGCTCAGCATCAGAGATGACAGACCAACACAGGCATTTGCTCTGCAGCCAGATAAGCCAGTGTTGTCAATAGAAAGCAGCACCTTTGCCCACTGACTATGCCAACCAGTTTCCCCCTCACAGCTCATACCACCCCTCGTACCAGTACTTGTCTGTTTGCAGAGTGAACAGAGGACATGCTCAGACATTCCAGATGATACACATGTGTCAATCAAGAGCACCGGCCAGGAGTTATGATGGAACTGAGCCAACAGGAACAGCCTGTGGAGGTTCTGGCACCTGAGGAAGGATCGACTGGATGTGTGTGCACTAAGGTTCTATAGAAAGATTTTTACCCTAGGCAGATTTCTACCCCTACCAACAACAGCTGAAGTCATCCTTGCAATACAAGGGCGCCCTTTATCATAAACTGAGCCTCTGCTTTAGGAGATTAGAGCACTACTACATCCCAAAATACGGATGACAGAAAACAGATCACTAAGAACAATGCTCCCACATACTTCATTCCAGACACAACTGAACAATCACTTTGGCCGATACTTTTCCTCCAGGCTTTACACATTTCATTACCATGACTGAATTAACATCCTTCCTCATGCTGCAGTGACAATATACACATATGGTTGTTTCTAAGCATCAGTCTGCAACTAAACAATCTCAAATAGATGTTGGAGTTATAAGGAAGGTGAGAAAGGAGAAGCAGGACCATACATGAAGTCAGTATTCAAAGTTGTAGTCTCCTAACAAGTTACCCAGTGAACTGTATAACTTGTTGTATTCAGTATGGACTCACTACTACTTTACACAATTTCACTATTTGAAAGGGACTCTGGAAAACCTAACTTACGACAACTTTCTTCCTTTTATTCATTTATTTCTGCCAATATGAAGAGAAACATTATATTTAATTCAGGAAATGCTGATTCCCTTTGCAGTTGCTGGTTGTTTTTGCAGAGCCAAGCAGCACTATATCCAATACAATTTGCCTTTTCACCACATTGTCAAAGTTTCCTATCACCACCCGCTACTCCCAAGTTTTTCCTGTTAAGATTTCTACAATGTTATACCACAGCTTTATAGGGTTTTATTACTGAAGAAAACTTATGAGCGTTAGTAAAAAAAATCTATAGCACACAATAATTCTACCAGCTCTACATCCAACTGCCCTGCTGTTTACATCTGAGCTGCGCTCTTCATGCCTTTTTCCCCTTCTACTATAACCCTAACAGAGCTTATTATCCCATAGGTTTCTCTTCCATTCTTTGTCTTCCTTCTCTTGGCTCAGTAAGCCTAAATAGATTTTTCACTTCTACATATTCACATAATGACTTCATCACCACAAGCTGGACAGCAGATACAACAGTTAAGGCCAAAACCAGCCTGGAGAGTCTGGGTACAGCCTTGAGAGATGAAGTATTTGTTTCTTTTGCGGGGAATGAAGATGATGAACAAGTAAATCCCAGAATGGCACCCAATGTGTTTTTAAGAATCCCAAGCAGCTTAACTGCACGACTTCCCTGCAGCTGGAATGCCACTGGAAGCACAACAATTTCCTTTTGTTAAACTTTAACAAGAGTTCCTTCTGTTGCGACACAAACATGGAGCTTTTCAGTTTGTGTTATCCTTCACAGCTCCTTCTGTTCCTGCTCTCCTGCCAATTACACCTGCTCTTTGTAAGCGCCTGTTTTATGGCCTCTTACCCTCTCACATCTACCCATTTCAATGGCCCATATTTTGATAGTCCACGTCTGCTCTGCTGCAAAGACTTACAAAAAAGCATCAAGCTAATAAGAATCTGTGCCAGGGAAACAACATCAGTACTGGCAGAAATTCTGTTACTAAAAAGTCTAACTTCTTAGACATTAAAAGAAAAAGCTTTGAGGACAGACATGGATTATACCGAGGTAGCAATCCGTATCTTCCTCATTTGCTCAGGAACTGCCAGCTCGGGCACAGCATTAAGCAGCTGCATTGGAGAGAAGGAGGACAAGGACAGAAAAAGTAGCCTGTTCTGCTGGGTACAATGCATGGGAGAGAAAGGAGCCCCAGAGAGGCTCCTATGGGGCCAGCACTAGGGCTGTAATAACAAACCCACATAGCCAAGGGCTACTTCCAAGCAAAGAACCCTTAGCAGGCTCTCCCCTCCTTAAGATAAAGTCCAGTCCCCAGTAAGCCTAATCCAAATCCATCTCAGACATTAATGTGCTTCTTTGGGTCTCTCCAGAAACCATCTAAGAAAAGCAGGATTAACGAGATACACTCTTCACAGGCAGTGGAAGAAAACACACACTTGTTGTGTTTAACACAATTAATTCATCAACCTATCGAGGTTTTGGTCTCAAGAACACAAGACAAGAGCCTTCAGAGCCAAAGAGTGTCAAGAGCTGTACCAGAGCAGCAAGAAAACTAGAGAGAACAAATATTCATGTCAACTTTTCAAACTGTTTAGCTCGAGGCTAGCTTTACAGAACTTGCATTAATTAAACCAAACAGAAACCAAGGAGAGCTGTGATTTCTCTCCTCTTATTTAATGGCATTGCATTTGCAGGTGTCATACAGTGACGTGTCCACAGACAGCAAGCAGATGGTACTCTAAATCACAGCCTACCACTTGAGGCATGGATCACTTCAGGTAAAATTCATTCCTACTACTAGTAAATTCCAGTGCCAGCCAGGACAAAAAAAGCTTTAAAGGGCTGCACAGATTTATTGTTTTTAATTTTACTCTTTTTTACTAAAACTTTAGAGAAACTGCCACCGAGATGCAAAAAAGCTGCAGCTTCCATCAGCTGTGATCACTGTAGAGGAAACCAAAGAAAACGTAAGGATTTTCTGAGATGCTGCAGGAAACTCACCCTTTTGTTAACTCTGAAAACATAAAAGCAATTCAAAACATCTATTTTGAATTAAAAAAAACCACCCCCACCCCCAATAATGAAGTCTCCTCTAAAAGCTTTGGCAGCATTTTATTGCTTAAGCAAATCCTACAATTCACGTCCAGACAGCTTTTCCTGAGCCCAATAAGCAATAAAATGAAAAGGCAGTATCGGACACACCTGACCCACAGTTAGGTACAAGAAGACACCTTTGAGACAAGACTCTTCTCACATAAGTATGAAAGCTTGCTTTATGTTATCTGAGCAATTAAATTTCTTGAATTATAATAACATATACAGACATCAGAATAAAACGCAGTCAGTCCCTGGAACCTGAAGATCCCATATTCTTCCACATGCTATATATCCATGACAGCTCATGGTAAAACATTTCTTGGTTTTCATACTGTTGAGGAAAGCACTTCTCCACACATCATCAAATCCACTTATTGAAGAGTCACATCTTCATTAAACTGTGTATTTAAGTATTTTCCATCCCACAATTCCAATCATTAAGCAGGAGAGAGGAAAAAAACCTCAGAACCCGGATGTCACTTATCTCAATGCAGTCTTAAACAAATACTTCCAAATTCTTGTACCAACTGCTTTTCAATCCAAGCACCCTCAAAATATTGATGCACATTTAAAGCGGTCGGAAGGACTTGCAAATATATCAGGCAACATACCTGAATGCTTAATTGTCACAATAAATTTGAAAGAACATCTAAATTATTCTGAAGAGCCTAATTCAAAGGTGGTTCTATCACTTCTGGAAGCCTCCTGGGAAAGAACTTGAACACTTGCAATTCGTTTCACATCTCAGTATATGGCACTACAATAACCTTCCAAAAGTATTTTTGCCCACTGGCTTCTTTTCACATAAGAATTTGAAACTGTTATTACACACATATAGAGATCTACATGTGGGGGCTTTGTGTGTAAAATGTGTCCAATTCAGACTTATACATATGTGTACCTAAATGTAACATATGCATCTGTGTTTTGCCATTAAATGTCAAGTACCTTTCCTTTAGTCTGCAGATAACTAAAATACATTTTGCAGTGTATCTTGGAAAGTTGCATGTGAAACTGAATGACAACATAATTATATGGTAGACTAATGGGCAGTTACGTATATGCAGGAAAAGGTCATGATGTAACACCACATTAAATATCAAAGAGGGTCCATATACCTTTATTATACTTTCTCTTTTCTCATTCCTTCGAATATAAGCGGGCAATAAGTGGGGAACATTCACTTCTTTTACAAATGAAACTACGAGTACAGACTTCTCCCATAAGCTCTATTGCCATTACATTTGCCCACAGTGCTAATACTCTTTTATTTCTGATATATAGTATTTCACTAATTAATGCCATCACCTGGGAAAATAGATTGTGACAGGGTAATTATGTACACTTATGTAATCCCTTTTAATCACAGAACAAGGAGCAGTTTTAAATATTGAAAGATGTTAACACTTAAACACTCCTTAATCTGCTTCAGTTCTTCCAGACGAGAGCCACAGAATCTCAGGAACTAACACATACCCTGAGATTTATTGCTTGCAAAGTATTTTGAAGCATCTTTATTATAAGTACTAGAAAACAGATTCCAAATCTATGCGTCCAAGTCCCCAGAACACTGATGCCAGCTGCAGAAAGCGTGCAATGTCGTTAATCATAAGTACATGGTTTAGTGGTGGACTTGGCAGTGCTGGGCTAACTGTTGCACTCGAGGACCTTAAAGGTATTTTTCAACCTCAAGGATTCTATGATTCTACTTTCTTCTGGCATCTGTGAAGAACCCACAATAGTCACTTCGTACAGGCACAGTCATCTGTGGCATAGAGGAGACAATACAGATTGTATCAAAAGAAGTTGATGCTGGAGAGGAACTCTTCATCAGGAGCTACAGTGAAAGGACAAGGGGTAATGGCTTCAAACTTAAACAGGGGAGATTTAGGTTAGGTATAAGGAAGAAGTTTTTTATTGTGAGAGTGGTGAGGCACTGGAACAGGTTACCCAAGGATGTTGTGAATACTCCATCCCTAGCAGTGTTCAAGGCTGGGCTGAGTGGGGCTTTGAGCAACAATACCTAGTGGAATGCATCCCTGCCCATGAAAGGGGGTTGGCACTAGATGATCTTAAGGTCCTTTCCAATCCTAATCAGTCTATGTGGTTCTAAGTGGTACCTCACTAACTTGTAAGAGCTCTCTGCAGAAAGTAACTCAGCTGACAGAGGGGAGCTGGATCTTCACATAGTTCTCAAGAAAAGGGGTCTTACAGGAAGGAAGGTACCACAGTGACAAAGGCACATGGAGAAAGAGACACCATCCTGTACAGCAGACCCGAAATCTGCTAGGAATCACAGGAAACAGGTTGCTGCAGCAGATAGTCTCATGAATCTATGAGGTCTATTTTCAGGAAGCAGCTAGGTAACAAAAAAAGAGGTTCTTAATCATTACAACAGTAATAAACACATAATAAACCCAAACAGAATGATGCTGCTATAAACATACACTGCATCAGTGCTGCTATGGCTTCAACTCAAAGCCCTCCAACAGAAAGGCTCTGAAAGGAGAAACAAACAATAAAAACTATGGAGCCATGTGTATACAAGAAACAGTCAGACTGGGGCTGTTACCCAGGGAAGGGAGAAGGACAGCAGAGGACAGACTCAGAAGAGATCTGTGAAATGAGGATGGTGGTCAAGAAGTCAAGAACTGACAGCGCATCTCTAACACAAGATCTGGCAAACATCAGGTTATCAGGCAGCCCCAAACCAAAATTTTTCATAATTAAGCATTATTACAGAACACTGTAGAAGCCAAATGCCTGTGTGTGCTCAAAAACTAACCAGATACAGCTGCAGCAAAACAGGGTGACATTGGCCTCAGCTACCCTAAACTGCAAAGCCACTGACAGCTTGGGGATCCTACTGAAAGGGTTATCACTGCATGGCTGTCCTGGCCTTAAAGTCTTTTCAGGCGTCTGCAGCTCACTGTCAGACATGAGACTTTGGTCCGACTTACTCAAGTCATTCTGAGATTACGTTAGAAGCCAAATCTGCGGTGTCAACAGAACATGCTTTGGGAAGCTGCTGCGTCTTTAAGTTCTGGTGAAGGAAGCAGTTCTCTTGCTCACCAGTGTGCTTTTAATTACTCTCATAAGCCCTGGACTAACCTCACAGCCAGACATTCACAATGAAGTTTTTGTGTGACTGCTTCACTGACAAAAATTGAAAGTTATTCAAATCATATTATAAGACTTGGAGAGACAGCTACTGACTGAAGAGAATTCATACCATAAATCACTCTCTTTTAAAAGTCATCTAAAACAAAGACCGTTTTGTGCCTTTACCGAGACTAACATTTTGGTGTCTGTTAAGCTTACCTAAAAGCTGAGCATGCACAACAGTGACTTGCATATGCAGCACAGTGCACTCCACAAGTCTTGATTCTGAAGATGCTCAGAAGACCAGCTTCAGTAGAAGGCACTACTACTGAGCTGTTCTAAAAGGTACTTGTGGAATACACTGCTTCAGATGCCTACTGATGTTACACATGTTCCCTGGTAACCCAGTGCCAGTACTTCATTGGGTTTTCTAAATAGAAATGCTACAGGGTCATAAACTACTCAACTACTGGGACAAAACCAAAGAGTGTTTTCAATCTCTTTTGAAGTAGTTCACACTTAAAACAAAACCAGAGAAATGAATAAAGCTTTCCAACCTTTAATAAAGCTGCTGTAATATTCAGTCACACACAACCACTACAATATAAATGAAAACAGAATAAAACTCTGAAGCCCAGCACTGTGTGCAGTAAGACACTCTTCAGAAATCACTATTCTGCACAGCATAATACACTTTCAGTACTCTTACACTGCTCCAGTACAGAACAAACCAAAGAAAAACCCTCAGCATTCCAGCTCAGATTCCAGCTCTGCAGCACTACTGCAGCAGCTCGGCAGCGCTCTGGAACAGGCTTGTAGTGAATTTGGTCAGTTCCTCGTCAAACTACACCTTGTGTTCCTGAACTTTCAGATGTTGCTGATTTTTTAACTCTTAAATACAAAAGTAGACACATAAAGAAAAGGAAGCTTAACATTGTAGCAGAAAATCTGAGGTAACGGGAGATGCAGGAACAAGACGTAAGTTACACAAACTTTGGGAAAGGACATTCAGCCAGAAACTTCTGTTAGCAACAGTCAGTGATACACCACCAATGTCAATGCTCCAGCAGCACTATCTCTTTTCAAGGGCACCAGCAAAACGAGTTGGGCAGCATCATTTGTGCATCATCACCTCCTAGCACAACTCTTTCGTACTCAGGCACACGCAGATCCATTCGTCTGAAAGTCATTCAAGTAAATATTTCACACAAGAACAACAGTCCTTTTTTCCATCCCATAAAAGATTAGAATACGAAAAGCCACAGTTATCTCACAGGAGGTAGACCACATTGTCCTGAGACCACAGGCTTCAGCAGACATAAGGCTCTAATTAAAGTGATCTCAAATAAAACCTTCACTCTTCAACACAAGTTAAAGGCAACACTTACGTACCAACGTAATTTGTAGTTGACTGGCTTGGGGAGTGGTAAGCAAGTACATAGCATGGGAGTGGTGAGCAGCTATATAGCATGAACCTAATTACTGAAGGGATGCTTCTGGAACCTTTCAAAAATCCCAACCACCACCTAGAAACCAACAATTGCCTGAGAAATGAACACTTACAAGTTAATATAAAATCACTTAAATTCCAACAGCAGCAGTAAGATGCCTACCACTATATTATAATCAGCTCAGAAAGCTTTCAACATGTTTGACTTCAGCTGCCAGGGGTGGGGGGTAGAGGAGCAAAGAAGGAGAAAGTCTTTTACTTCTTGGTTTTAACAATAAAGCTGTATTTCACTTACCAGTTCCTAAATAGGATTTAAAGCGTCCTGATAATCTGTCCACAAAGGCACCTAAAACATCTAATCCCAGTAGTGCTACCTGTTGAAACAAAAGCATTAGATGCATAAAACAGATCACTAAAGAATTCATTAGAATACATTTCAAAGAAATCAGACATAGATATACAAACATGTTAAAAGACTGTATCTTAACCCAAAGAGAAATTAAAGTTCCAATTAGAGAGCTGATAATTCCTTGAAGCTTGCAGGAAGACTAAGTCATCAGAACACGCTTGGGATGGATCAAGTGTATTTACATAAACCAGAGCAGTTCAGGTTTTTTTAGTACTTGTCTTAAAACAGAAAGACTATTAACATTTCTGTATTTTCAACTACAAATTATTAACATTTAAATTAATAATTAGGAGGACTAAGGAGTTGGAAGAAGCTTCTTTTTTTCCTGTCTAAATCATATGTTAGGGTATGCAGTTCTGTCCATCCTTTGAAAGATGACTCTAGAAGTCTAACTTGATATCAGATGAAAGTCAAAGTTCCTCTGAATCAGGTAACAGTGAGGCTTTTAGGCCTTTCCTCCTCTACCAGGTCTCTAAGCTGCTGAAACAAACCAACCAGAATGCCTTAGCAAAAAAAACATACATAGAAAACAGAAGAACTCCAAAGAAACCCACAACCAAAGAACAAAACCAAAGGAGAGGGATGCAGTTATAAGACTCAGGAAAAGCAAACAACTTAGAATGCAAAACTAAGCCCCCAAACATAAGAACTAACAGAGACTAGGAAACCCCTATGGTTTAAACAGTCTTCCAGATGCTAAGAGCTTACTTCAATCTGGCTACTTAGCTCATCCACTAAGGTCATTACATCATTTTCCAAACTCCCAAAAGAAAACAAGGGAGAGAAGACAATGCTGCCTTCCCTGGCAGCTCAGACCACACCATTTGTCCACCTGCTTGCTCAGCTTGAGAAGTTCCATTTCTCTTCATTTGCTCTTGTTTAAAAAAATAAAAAGAAAAGAAAATCAGAAAACAAGAAGCAGGTCAAAACACTGCTGGGGTTGTGAGGGAGTTCCCATCTGTGATCAGAAACCAGGTAAGAGAGTAACATCCGCTAACAGAGAAACAAAAACGTGATCAGAAATGATCGGCTGAACTAAATTACTGTAACAAGTCAG
This sequence comes from Psittacus erithacus, assembly GCA_009867235.2. Lineage (NCBI taxonomy): Eukaryota > Metazoa > Chordata > Aves > Psittaciformes > Psittacidae > Psittacus > Psittacus erithacus. The sequence continues at coordinate 35,062 of WYDI02024153.1, forward strand.
GATGCTTTCTTTCACCCTAACACTACCCTGCACAGTGTTCTAAGATTTCATTCCTGATGTCCCAACACAGTTCATTATGAACACCAGAACTGTATTTCCCACACCCTGTAGTTAGCTCAATTTGCTGCACACAAAGATGCAAATCCCAAAGGAAGGACCTCCTGATGCTTGGGCTTTTGTAACAGTTTTTTCTTCTCTGGATTTTCTAGTTAAGGCACTGGAAATTGTTCCCCGTGAAGCCTTGAGCAGAGCTACTCTCCTCTATCAGCTGTTTATTTTCCTACAACTTGGAACCACATTCTCTTGGACGATGCTGTTTCCGCCAGATCCTTATCTGTCACAATGGTCCACAGCAGACAACAAGCCAAAGAAAATCCGTCTGGAGATGAATGCGGATGCATATGGCCCACGCACACCGGATCCCATGAGCTGTGTTTCCATAGGAAACTAGACAAATATGGTGCCCAGAAAACCTCGGATCTGAAGCAACCACATAATTAAGGGGATTTTAATCAAGTCGTTATTAGTACAATAGACCTCCTTTTAAACGAGGGGAACAAAACTTAAGTTTCAAGTTCTTACGTGGACATTCACACCATTTTATTGCATACTAAAACAGAGAAGAGCAAATACAAACAGATGGCATCACTGACTTGAGCTATTGCCAACAGGTGACTGCATCTACAGCTTAAGGTGAGAAAACAGAATACTATAACTGGTAACTTAGACAAAAAAAACCCGTAAGTCAGCTTTTATGGCAACATCAAAGCTCTCCCTCTAATGCTCTTTTCCAGACTGTCAAGCTTTATGAGACCTGAGACAAAAATTCATCTAGAAAGTGATGCCTGAATGCAGCAAGGAATTCATTCTGGATACGTATCATTTTCCTATGCTTCTGTTTCCTGATTACAAGCTCCACCTTAGACTCGGCTTCCAGCGGCAGCTTT